>RHDR01000048.1:0-84873 GCA_009806295.1 Davidsoniella neocaledoniae | reverse complement strand
CAGTTCACTTGGGTAAATAGCTTAGATGCAAGTTCTCAAGACTATGAGGCTGTACTAGAGTTCTTCAAATCAGCACTTGATCGCAAATGCGAAGGTATCATGGTAAAATTATTGGACAACACGGATGTAGATGAAAGTAAAAAAAAAATGGGAGTCAAGAAACGATTATTTCTTGATCTTTTCGATGATGTGACGCCAGAAGTTGGCATGTCCAAACTTGCGTTCCTCGCTAGGGCTGCGGATCATGACAGCGTCACGGACCATGGGACCAACAATGTCCTCATCACCCAGAGAAGGGAACTTGCCAGAGTCGTCGATGAAGCTGGGAATGGCCTTGGGAATGGCCTGCTCGATCTCACGCCAGTTGCTGTTTCCAGCCAATAAATCGTCAGCCGGGCACAAGGTAGGGGAGGTCGCCATCATGATAGGGCGCAGAGAGACACCACCACTCTCAGCACGAGAACGAGACCGCGTGCGGCCTCTGCTACGGCTCCGTGAAAGAGATAATGACAGTCTAGAGTGAGCAGACTGAGCAGAAGATGAGGCAGCCATGGGTACAGAAGTAAACTGGGCATTAGTAGCAGTGGCAGCAGAAGAAGCAGCCGCCATGCGGTTCATCATTTCTTGGTGGTTCTTGCGCCACATGCTCTCAATGGACTGCCACTTCTTCTCGGTCAGCTCATATATGTTGCTAGTCTGGCCATAGTTCTCGCCAGTGCGTACCAAGTGCTTGGTGTACTCGCTGCGGGCCTGGGACCAGTCATCTCTAAGCTTTTGGAAGGCTTCAGCCGAAGCATCCTCAGGCTGGTAGGGGGCGGGTGAGATGGTAAAGTTGGCGTGACCGAGACTGTTAGACCACTCGTCCTGTTCCTGCTCCTGCATGATGTTGGTGAACAGAGGCGGCATCTCAGAGGCGGGTGAGGGGCGGAAGGAAGAGATGGACGGCTTAGTTGAAAGTGTGTTAGCCGATCTGTGCGACGATGCCAGAGAAACGTGCTTCATAGCATTCTGTAGCTGCTCGTCGACAGAGGCTGCGGACTGAGGGGATTTCAGGGTTGGGGACTGGGGAGGTGGTGGCTTGCTTAGTGACTCCATCATTAGTGGCGGCAACAGTGGTGTCAGAGCCTGAGAGCGGTCCCGTTCGATGCTCTTCTGGGTAGTCTTGCTTCCGAGATCAGCGTTGCTTCCAGACATGCAGACGCTTTCATGGCTATCACAGAAGGACATGGTAGGCGATACAGGCATGGAAGGCTCGTGGACATGCAATCTGGGGTGCGATGGTGTCGACAGAGAAGATGAACGGCTAGAAGCGGCCGCAGTATAGCTTTCAAAGGTAAGCTCAGTGCTAGGTGACGAGGTTAGAGTCGGCCGTCTACGGCTACGGCTAGAGCGCCAGCGAGAAATCGACGGGAAGCGGGAGCCGATGCGAGAGGTTATGGAAGCTAGAGTGGTCTCGCCGTTTTCATCGATCTTCTGCGAGACAGCGTACTCGCTATCGCTCATGACGACATCGTAGTCAATTTCGTGGGAGCAAAAGATGGAGTCTTCGCTCGTGATATGGTTGCACGGCTCGGTGCCTGAAAAGGTTAGAGACGAAGCTGCCGACCAAGAGCAGATGGAAAACCTACAGTAGCACTCATAGATCTCGCAGCTAGTAGAAACAAACGAGTCTCGCACGCACTCATCACGCTCAAAGGGCTCCTCCATGACATCAGGCAAGAGTCTTTTGCTGGCGGTTTTGGCGTGAGAGGGTGCTGATGGAATCTGCTGAATCTGAGCGAGAGAAGAGTCGACTATGGGTAGAGACGAAGTCATGGGTACTGGTACAGTCGCTGGGTTCAAGAGCTCCAGTGATGACGTTGAGCCAGCGTTGCGCATGTGGGACGATATGCGGGCAGATACTGGTACTGGTACTGGTACTGAAGATGCTATGGAAAAGGTTGGCGTCGCAGGCGAGGCAATATCGGATGCTGAAGAGTTATGGGTATAAAAAACAGCAGCCATATCGGGCTCAGTCAGGAAGAGCGGTAGTTGAGATGGGTGATAGAAAGACGTTGGTACGGACTGAGAGAGCGCAGGCAGAGGATAAGAGTCGAATTCAAAAGAGTCAAAAGAATCATAAGCGTCGTCCGCCGCAGAAATGTCATTTGAAAAAGATGAAGATGTCGAGGAATACTGTCCAGCCATGGAGAGCGGGAGAGGCAGAGGTTTTAGGCGAGACGACATAGTGGCTGTCTAAGTAGCAGCAGGAGCAATATTTTTGTATGGATTTATTCTCTTTTTTTTGTTATTTTTTTTCCCTCTTGGTCGAGAGAAAAATGTGACAAGTGCGATAGATCCTAAGCTCCAAGTAGGCAAAGCGTGGGCTTATACAGCTGGCTGGACCACTGGCAACATAAGTCCGTCTTCCCTGCAACTTTGGGCTTCGGCGGCAGTTCTATTGGCTGCAAGTGGCTGGTAGCAAGAAAGTGTGAGAAATGTCTTCTCTTCTAGTCTACAGAGAGTCGTATGTAGCGACGCAGGAAGATAAACGGCGCTTTAGAGGTCGTCAACCGTACCGTCGAAAGGGCAATATAAACAGCTGAAGGCGGCAGAGAGCCTTGCAGCAAAGAAGAGCGAAGAAACAGCAGATATCAATATCAATGGGGCAAGTTAGATGAGAGCGGAAATCAAAAGACACACAGTGTCTAGTCTATAGTCTATAGAGATGCGAAGATGGGCGGATGTTCGGAGTCGGGATGTTAAAGCAGAGAACCAGAAAATTGAAATTCCCAAGAGAAGAAAAATTATATGAAGACAACAGAAGAAAGTAGAGCATCAACGGCAACTGCCACGAGCCGCTGAATTTGGGAAGCTCACATTTATGAAGCAAGATGGCCTTGCTGGGCTCACGGCAACTACCACCAAGTCAAGAGAATAATAACAAAAAAAACAATGAATAATAGCTGGTATAGGCGGGGGTCGCTTTAGCGAGAGCCCGGCGTTTTGGCAGCAAATAGATACAAAAGCAAGCAATGTTATTGCGAAAGGCTGGGTGTGTAGACATAAAAAGACGTGCTGGGCATTATACTAGAATCCCTAGAATATAGGGGGGAAACAGCTAATGAGGGGTGGCCTGGTCAAAGCAGCGCTGGGCCTAGGGGTGCGAACGCAAGAAAATTGTTTCTACTTTGTTGCTATGAAGACGAGCAACAGCGGGCAGGTAGTTTCCCAGTGTCAACGCGAGATTCGGTGCATGGCCAATCAGAATAATGCAATCACCACCAATCGGCTCAGCTTTCATTTATTGTGTACGTAGAGGTGCAAGTAACTACTTTAACAGTCTTTTCAGTTTTGCTAGAAGATTCACATTTTGCAAGATGTCTCTTGGTAAGCCAGTAAAAATGGCTACTGCCAAAATCTTATTCGATTCATAGGGAAAAACACCGCAAGGCCATACCGAACAAGCAGTTGCGTGCTGGGTCCAGTCTGCAGCAGGGGTAGTCCTTCCTTCTTAGGAAGAGACAGGCTTGTTAGCAAAACGGCTACAGCGAGAGCGACAGTAGCAAAAGATTCCGCACCCTAAATAGAAAAATATAGTAGTAGCAGTACTACTACTAACATAGCGATGATTCAGTGATACTAAACTAGCAACTATGTAATTAACGATATTCTTGATCTTTTTTATGCTACATACTTATTCGCTTTCTTCCTTGCTCCTGCCTCCACCAGCAACATCTTTTTTCCTAGCTCCTTCCTCCCTGCGATCCTGCCTTTTTTTTCTCTCTGTCCGTCCTCCTTCCTCTTCACGATACCCCCATTGGCATTCCCGCCTACCTGTTCCACAACGGCCGGCTCTGCAATTGCCATCTTAATTGGCCCAGTAAGCCCTGTCCACAAAGTCCTTTTTTAGTTCTTAGCAGCGGGCGTACATAGCAGCTATATAGGCATTAGTACTTAGTATATGGCTCTTCAGTAGTATCAATTAGGCCAGCAGGCTAATAAACACTACTAAATAATGTGCTAGAAAGTCATATCAGTCTATATAGTTATAGCGGCGCCTTTTGGTTGCTGCTACCAGTGGTATGAAAATATAAGTCCTTCTTAATGGTGGCTGTGGGGATTTGAGGCCCTTCTGGCATAAAAAGATCGCAATAGGTCTCTTTAGTTTACTTTTGGATAGTTCAGCCGATTCAACGGATAGGATCACAGCATTTTACTCGACATGCTAAAGAAACAACTTCCCAAAGTCAATGAGGCCAGTGCCGCCTTCTGTGCAGTCTGTGTGTGTAGCACTAAATACATAGCTGCGATCCAGCTTTTACCAGGGGTGGGCTATGTTTGCTCGAAGAATGTTGCTGCGCTAACCTGAAGGTCGAACGACGGCGCTTTTACTCTACTAATAGGCGTAGTCCTTCTCTTCATTAAATTCCACACAGAATCAAGTGTCCAGCTGACCAGGGTGACAAAACAACATGCCCTTTTCCTTCTCTCTAAACTCTCTAGTCTACCTCGATCCTCACAGTTGGGTTGGGCGGCACCGGGGAAGGAGCCTAGAGAACCAAACAAACGTACTTCTGAGCATTTGCTATCACCGAAAGGCCCAGCTCTTGCTATTCTGTGTTGCTGCCTGTGGAAGAGGTCAGGCTTACTTTACGAGACTTCGGGTACTTAGGTATTGGAATGGGCTTTGCTTGCTTTGTCTGATGATCTCAAGGGCCTTCGCCTTCAGACCAGAAGCTTCGACATCACGTCAAGGCGCTATGATAGCGATAACTCCGCAGCATCACAGCCCCAGACTTTGCTTCTATCAGGCGGTGGGTCACCGAGATCTGGCCCAAACTTGTTCTCAAATAGACTATGATTCTAGGCCTTCTTTCTAGTGATTTTCTTGTTTTCTCTGGCTACTTCGTCTTGGTGCAACCCAATATGAGCCGCTGCAAGTCTTGACGTGCAAGTCGAGGCGGCTGTCTACGTGATAGGCGGCTATCAGTACGTATAGATATAGATACAGAAGCGGCTGGCTATAAATGCCTTAAATGCTATCTCGCCAGTCATTGTACATGCAAACCACATCACCGGCCACTGGCTATAACGGCCATCTTGCCGCCTATTTTCACACTGTTGCTTTTGCTTATGATTATCATATAGGTGTGCATAAAGAAACAATACTTGTGCTCAGTGATTCAATAAAATGGCCGATGCAATATTGGCTGGTGAATACATATACACATGTTATTATGTTGTGCATGGATATATAAACAAGATAATTGTCATCTGCAGAGCCTATATTATGTGTTTATACATATATGTATTCTTCTGATAACATGCACATGAATCAACAATCGATGAAACGTTGAAAAGAAAAGAAAGTGCTATAATATTGCCGGCATAAAGCTCCCCATAATCCTAGCCGTGACCTACATTATAACTTATAACTTATTACGTTGCTAGATTTAACGAACGCTCAAGCCAGCCCTGGCAATGCATTTGTTGAAAGCGGTCAGGTCTCCCGCCATTGCATGTCAGATCAGCTTCCCAGAGCAGCACTAGACCGGCGGTCATGAGAGCAGCTTTAGGTCCAGAGGGCGGTCAGAACGCCCAACCAGCCCATACCAGTTAAGGGGACGGCATAGAAGAAAAAGAGAATGGCGGACAGTACCCTAGACATCGTGACAGTCAACACACATGCAGCTACTTGCGGGAGAATAGTACTACACATTATGCATGGAATAGTTTAAAGTAATTTTATCTCTATTATTGCCTGTCATCCTAACCTAGCGACAAGTCAAAGTAAAAGATATTGCAACAAACAGAGAAGCATGCATAGTAGAACAAAGATCGAGATGATAGCAGCAGTCTTGGCTCTGTTTGAAACTTGCAAATACGCCTTCTATCAAAAGCCACATTCTGCTAGCCTCGGCTGGACCGGCTCCTGTGTTCCGACGCATCTAGAAAATATTCGAGTAGCACTAATAGTTCAAAGACTATATTATATATAGGACCTTTATAACACTGACTAGAATTAAAACGCTTCCTGCCAAGTTTGTCTTTAATCCTCTTATACTATTCCCTCTTATCCAATAGATATGTGTAAAAAAGAAAACAACCCAATATTTTATGATTGCATAAAGTAGTATCGGTAGTATGACTATCCAATAAGAAACCTAAATAACTAGTTAATACTAGTTTGAATGAGATAAATATTTTTGAAGTCAAATCCTAGTTCTACTAGTTCTACCAAAAGCCCACTGGAAGCGACCAAAAAATAGCCCAGCTTTGGCAAAAATCGGAAGCTTTGCTGTATAATTGCACTAATAACAACGTTTTATACGGTTATCCTTGCTAACATCTCTCCATATCCAAGAGAAAGATTATCACTGTAGTTCTACAATTCCTTAGCATGTACAATATATAATTGTTTATCATAAATGAAATTCATCTTGTACATATAACCTGATGTTGGTAATATAGTGAACCTGCAGTCAGTAACTTTATTCCAAGTTTCAAATCCAATCAGACAATCAACAATGTTTATTTCCCATCTTCGTACATGACATGAGTGGCCATATGGCACAGACAATTTGCCACCATATCGTATCTCCAAACATTCCTGTCTAATTGTATGCATTATGAGTACTTCTCCAGAAGAGCAACTACAATATGCTAGATGACGTCTTATGGGGTTCTATTAATGAGACTTACACATACGATAAAGTGACGCATTCTGCACAAGTCGCAACATATCAATGATGCAAAAGACGTTTCTGTATCTTCAGAAGTATCAACTAATGCTAGGGTCTTAAGTTGAATCACATATCAGAATATCACTACATAGTTATAACCCAAGCTAGTCAACTAAATCTTTCAAATAAAAGCCGGTAATATCATCTACCATGACATCAGCATCTTATCAGTCATGCATCGTAGTCACGTAGAACGCCAAAATAAATCATCAACAGTCAGATCGAAGATCGGGCCCGCGCAATTGCCCAACCTATGACGCCACGCCATGATTATATGCAGTACTTCACCACCATATGTGCACTATTATCTTCTCCTGCTGTATGTATGATAAGTGCATACATACATACCTACATACATATTGTAGGATTAACATTGTCAGTAATTGTGCTCATGTCCCCATTCGCGATCACTTGCAGTCCATCAAAAATGAGCCGTTCGTGTAGCTGCAACTCAAAACGAACATAAATCAGCCGATTACTAATACCACGAATTGCATGGTCCGCCAGTGTATTCTTCAATATGAGTTGTTTTTTGTCCTTCTTCTACATATTTCGGACGAATAATTTTGTGGTCAGACCCAAGCCTACATATATTCCAAGACAATATCAAGAAACAAATCATACATTTGGCGTGGAACAACTAAACACTAATAATAACACAAGCACCAACAAAAACCGCAAGGGTTCTTTCTTTTCGTTACCGCCGGGTTTATTGACGTTTAAGAATCTGGTAATGTATCCGCCTAACTTGACTTTTCATTGTCACATCAAGCTTCTCTGCAAATGTTACATGTTAGCCAATAAACCTTGTAGTCCAGATTCTGTGAACCACGGCTTATTGAATCATTCTAGCTACTGCAACGACGTCATAACGATATTTGTATTGGGATATTTGAAATATTGATTGAACTCGTCTTGTGAACAGATATATTCGCCGATACTGCACAAACATGTCAATACTACAAAGGTAGCAAGTGACAGCCAACCCAGTAGATATTGAATGACGCGCGCGTATTCATGTGCTCTTTCCCACAGCATCAACGATGGTATATGTACAGATATATATACAAGGTGGTATTTTATCGTAACAGTGAATTCTTCGCTATCGTCTATTTCTTTTTTTCCTTCGATCTTTGAACATTGGGTAGAAATATTATCTGAAGGTAGGATCATAGCTTAGGCGGCAAATATTGACGGGTTTGTTTGCCTGAGTGTGACTCCGTCTCTGCTTACTACAATCTGTATCTTGTCTTTTTGCCTCTGAGCATTGCGTTTGAGTCTTATTTAATTTAGCCTTACGTTCTATTTTTTCGACTTGGTGACTGGACATTTTAATCGTCATAAAGTTTTTTTTTCCTTTTTTCCGGTATGCTATCAAAATGCATTTGCTTCTTACATATTTTAGCATCAGCCATCCGTATATTCCATTCTCTGTTGATCACGCTGCTTATATCATCTCATGCTTAAACGGCCGACCTCCATTCTGTGTTCTATATGTATTATATAGTGTATCAGCGCTGCCATCATTTTGCTACATGAATAAAAATGTGTTCTACTAGGATCTGAATATCATACTAAATCCAAGGCGAACCTTACCCATCTCTTCCAAACTCCAGCCTTTTGGTCATCTCAACATATTCAAGGCACCCACGTCTTCCACGAGGATGCCAGTCCAGCTTCGCTAGTATCTGCCTTGGAATATTGTGCTAACGACCCAGTAGATCTAACTTCAGCTTATCGTAGATTTCTCATACCTTTCTTATCTCAACACTGATATCTTGCACATGTTAGGAATATTTATGAAAAGTGGCAGGAATCCAGTGGCTTTTTTAGTATTGCCAACCCTATTTTATCATAAATTGAGCATCTTATTGTAATCATATTTGACCAAAATCTTCGCTTGTCTACGAAGCGAGACGAGGCGAGTTATTTTGCATCAACTGACTGGTATAACTCGTTGAATTAATTATCAGCTCAATTGTTTGTGCATTAGGGTTTGTATGTATTGGTATAATTAATGCTACATGTATGGCAATTGTCACTAAAATCATGTTTCCTTTTTTTTTACTCAGCTACTTGGCTGAAGTTAGGCAAGCACAGAAATTTTTAGCTACTTATTTTCTTCCATAGTCAACTTTTATTACTTGAAAAAAGGCATGTAGTCACCGCGGATCTCAACCGAGGTTCTTTATCCACTTCTATGCATATAGAAATCGAAAAAAGAAGGCTAACGCTACAACTATAGCTGCTAACATGTCAAATTTGTAACTAGGATTTTGGTTTTTCTTCGATCCATTTTCCCTTTTGGGTCGTTTAGAGAAACCCGAGGATGTAATATGGTTTTTGCTATGGACATACAAATATACAAATAGTTTATTTGGCTATTTATACTGACTTTACCCTAAGTTGTATGTATTCATGGAACTAAAAAAACTCAGATTTGCATATATTTTGATCGTTGGCTTGATTTCAGTAGTATATGTCAATTCAGTATAAAATTATTTTTCCGAAGCTTAATAGTTAGTTAAAAACTAACCCTACAAACACAAGATCCGTAACCCTTAATCAGGCGTCGTGCTTTCCAACATCTAGCATTGGAAGACTCGTGTTTACACAAGGCATATATCATTATCTCTATATCCTGAAATCGATTTATATTTTCTCTGTGCGAAAGATCAAACCACATGTAGAGCCCGGGGATTTAAGCTGATTATGCGAGGCTGATCTGAATACCTAGCATTTACATGGGAGACCTGTTCAATAGCCTGTCTAACTAGGGTTCGCGGATGAGCCATATGTGTAGATTTTGTAGAAAGAAGCAAGGCTAGGACAAGGTCGGGGGCTAGTAACTCAATTGCTTGGTGGAATAACTGTCTGCCATAGTTGCACATGAAGGGAGGGATTCAAAAATAGTTTAGGGTCCCATGGAAAAGAAGGGGATGGAAGCCTGTGGTTGATTTGGTGCTGGGCTTATTTATGATCTTAAGACTGACTAGGAAGTATTAAAAGAATGCATAAGAACAAAAAAAAGTTACGGCTGGGACTTGCATATGCGACTTTCTCCCTTCTTGACCGCCACCTGCACAGAAGCAAAGGCTTTAGAACATAAAGTTGCACTACTAAACCGCACTAAGAGTAGCGAGTGGTCGCATACGCATGGTACTATTCAAGGCTTTGATAAGTGCAATCTGGCTTACTCTTTTCAAGTCCCTTGACTGAAGTTGACTGTTTAACGCTAGGGAAACTAGAGGAAATAGAATAATAACATCGTACAGCAAACCCAAGCCACCCGTAATTGTTAACAAGAAGGAATGAGATCGTCAAAGCATCAACTACCAGAGTGCATCCAGCCGCTGCTTGCTCTTTCGTTCCCAGCCTTGCATGCTGCGTTCATGCATTTTTTTTTGGGAGGGGATGGGATGTAAGATGGCCAGAGAGGTATACCATGTATATGTACGTACGTTGTACTGTCATGGCTTCTGCAATAGAAGTATTTCAGAAACAGGAATGAGTGCCATAGAAAAGGCTGGCTCTGATGTTCTGCGTAGACCTTCTTTCCCCTGGTCAGTTATGTTAGTCTTGGACAAGGTTGACTCTGGGGGATCTCTCCGTTTTTTCTTCTATTTTGGTGTATTGTTTACTTTTGTATGTCAATTCAGACCTCCTACTCCTTGCTAAATTGAATAGTCTGTTCTCGTGTAAGTGTGTTGTTTCGTAACTTCATACCGCTAGACTGGCTGGGTAAGATCTAGCCTGCATCATGGCATGTCGACTGTAACCCACACTATCTCCAGCTTCATGGTAATGGAAATGGAAAGCCCGAGAAAAAGAAGACAGACAGAAACAGAAAAAAAAAAGGGTGTCTTTTACTATTCCATCGTTCGACGGCCAAAGAGATGGCTGGCTGGTCAATGCGCTGAATATTGACGCTTGTTTTTCTTCTTTTTATCTTCTTTTCTAGCTCTTGTTATTTGCCCTGTATATGTCGATCGCCTATGTTGCTTTGCTTGTCTAAGCGTCTCGCGAGGAGGTGATCACCTCGTTTCCGGCGACCGCTTCTAGTGTTCACATGACATGAAACATTGAGGAATAAGTGGTGTTCCTCCCTTTTGAAGAAATCGGCTTGGAATATATCGTTCTTGAGCGTTAGGCGAGATTTCGTCTTGCTATAGCTTGGTCAAGTGATTTGGGGCCATGGACAGTATGAAAAGATAGAACAATATCAGTAGCTATGTAGCTATAGAGTTCATTGGCTACTAAACGCTCATTCAGTGACTAATATGAGCTTTATGGCAAGAAAACAATGCAAATACTGTAGTTTTAGGCCTTTAGACTATCAGGATGCGGGAAGTTCCAGAGTTAGACCATTCACTGCGTCTTAAAGCTTTGAAGCTTATCTGAGACTGCTCAGCGATAGGTAGATGTCGCGATATTTGTGATAGAGGCAAAATATAGTGAGATGGCAGAAGTGAGTTTGTGATTTGAGAAAATAAATTGTACTTGTAATAGTTTTGCCTCATCTACTTGGTAACCGTTTCTGGAAAGGCCGGAAAACAAAGCACTGCTGTGGCGACCCTGGAATAGTAGCTCTGAAAGAAGATGTGAAGGAAGGCAAAAGAACAATCATATTCATGATTTTGGTGTTATACGCTTTTGTTCTTCTATAGAACCCTGTGGCGAATCTATTGCTTTGATTCAATCATTCATGTTAGTTAGGCATAATTGCCAGAAGCTTTCAGTGTCTTAGCTATATAGCTATTCTACGTATGTCGTCTTGTCTACTATTAGTATGCATTTGATTTATTGATATTCAATAGTATGGTTTAGCTTTGATCAACAAGCTGATCTGGCCCGTGTTGCTGCGTTATACCAGCCACAAAGACCTACCTTAGAAGCATGTTATATCAAATCACCCGTTAAGTACGTACCATGATTATGATTGAGCACAGGTATGGTCTTTGCCACTAACCCAACAGTCGATCTTGGTCTGTTGGGTTCAGCTCAAGTCTTGATTAAGAATCTGTTCTATAGCCTATACAGCTAGTTCACTGACGAAGACGATGAGCATTGGCTACCTCGCTATACGGAATTATCATAATCCAGCCCCCAGTCAAGAACAACAATATCCAACTACATGTATAGATAAGTTGACCCTTATTAGTAGATATCTACTAATGCAGGGCATAAGGAGATATAATATAGCATCGCGATGTCCTTTGGGAGTTAATCAGACAACGGAGCGGGCATACCAGAAAGAAAAAAAAAAAAACAAATGTCCGTTTCTATGTAACTGTATCTTGACAATTTATTTTATTAACTCATTGGGCCATTGGTCCTATAGTAACGGTTTGGCCCTGCTGAAATTATCTTATGCGAAGCTCTATTAAGATTTCTTTTTACATATCATAGATAGCATAGAGTCAGGCATTGAAATCACCAAATATCGCTTGTAGTCTTAATGTCGTTGTTATAGCGGATGTGACCCTGTTACTCACTGTAGCGACAGTAGATTTAATCATAGCATCTCAATTTATACCCTGTATCATTTTGACAGGTAAAGCTGATATGATATTAACCCTGGTCAACCCTATTAGGCTACGATACGTTTGTTGGGCCTCTATGACAGAAGCTATGTCTTCCTCACGAATCAAATATTGAAAGCTGAAGACAACATCAGACTTACATTTTTGCCTCGAGGATTGACATGTTATCAGTATTTTTACCCAAAGGTGCTATCATCGCCTCACCTATCCATTACGCAGTGCAACCTATATAAATATGAATATTAGCCAGCAGCAATTCACTTCTCCAACCTCTTTGCTCCAAGAATTGACAGCATGTTGCCATGGTCGAACGGCAGAAGAGTGCAGAATGGAAGTAATCTCTTGAAGTCGATATACATGGCTTCCTAGTCTTGGTTTGTATAAGCTCTGATGATACATTCATAATACTTGATGATAATGTAAGAATTATATAAAGTTGCGGAGTTTCTCGGTATGTTGGAGACTTGGATTTGGAATAGAATAACCCAAAAAACTCGTATTAAAAGATATGTATGTAGGTTATGAAAAGACTAGCGAGATTATTTTCGGAACAAGTATCGGGGAACTACATGTCTGCATCATGCATTGCATGACATGATGTATGAACCTACATAGATAGGCTAGAACTGTATTTGTACCCAGTAAAGGTGCGGATGCATAGCTGTAGAATAGACCACTCATCTATACACATAGATTGGCCATAGATATGAGATGGAGGGGCGGCACTGAGGCAGTAGTGCCCGATAGCTAGAAAAGTTGCAACTATCAACAATCATGGGGCGGAACATCGTATTCTTCGCTATTATTAGTGTCGTGAGTTGTACAATGAACCTCCACTCACACCTCTTCTTCCAATTAGCCTAGAGCGAGTTATCGGAACTATATTTGCCGTCTATTGGTATATAGAAATTCCCGGAACTTAATCAGTATATGAAAGAGGGAGAAGAGAATATAACATTGAAGGAAAACCATAGCCGATGTCACTGTATTTCTATCTCACGAAATCCTGCTTATCTTTTTAAGACAGAGTAGCAAAGCTCGTTTACGCAATCGTGCATGCTCTAGTGGGTTAAAAACATCTAGATGTCTATTTGGATTATTTATATTTCTTGGGAGGTATTTTGAATGTATCTCGTCATGAGAGTCCTTTTTCAATAAATACGTCTTGATATGTGGTCAGTTGTTTGGGAGATCCTTTGATTCCTAAAAAAATGCCACGATGCAAGGCTTGACGGTCCGAAAGAGAGAGAAGCGCTTTGTATTGCGGGGTTGACAAGATGGACTTGAGGTGGGATTTTATGTACAGATATATTTACATATGTATATATGTATGCTTCTTTATATGTAGGAATAAGAAGTTTCTATCGGTGCTACTGAGAAAAATACCTGCCCCTCCATTTTTGCTAGTGCCAGACAGACTAACTTGTTGGCTGTGTTACTTATAGTTAGCCAGGTAGTCAAAATACACAAAAATACAGGCCATTGTCACCTGTATAAACTTATAAGCGGACCTCCGACCCGCTATCATGAACACTCAGAATAGTGATATCCTTACCGTGTTATCTTGTTCTTTTTCCTTTTCTTTCTTTTTCGGCGTCTTCCTTTCTGCAGATTGCCGTTGCGCTCGCTGCAATGCTGACGATGTTTCCCCACCATCGCGTATGTATGGATGTATGGATGCATGTTAATATGCTGGGAGCACCGCTATTTATATGCGCTCTCTCAAACGAACGTGCATATTAGTATGGATAGCAGTATACATTTACATTCCACATATGCACTCTATAACAGTAATAGCGATAATCATAAAAGTAATAAAGTAAGCCACTGCTGGTAGTATTATGCGGGTAAACCTACTATCACTTCTTGACCGCCAACTTAGAACAACGCACCAAGTACTTGGATTGTGCGGCATCCGACATGAAAAGATATATGTTCTTGCATAAGAGAGAATCAACTGCTGGTACTTTGCTACTTTCTTCCTCCACATGGAGCTGTTCTAGGCGAGTTTTTTGTTGGCAAGTCGCACCTATATGTACGATGGCTGCGTGAAGGAGAAAGAGAGCAAGAAGAATCTTACACAACGCCGGGAGAGCTTTCTATAGTCATGTATCACCGCGGCATCATCCCCGCCTGCGGAAATATTCTAGTAGTAGGAAAGGTATCTACCGATTTGTTTGCCATTAGCTATCGTACAACTGTGCTGCTCTTCCACATGTCCACATGCCTTCGGGCAAGTGTCTTTGACAACGTGTATTTCGACTTGTTGTACGGCCACAGCTTCTTCACATGCAATAGTCAACGCTATAACTGTCAGCATGGACGCCACCTGTGTTTTGAGATCTGCCGTCGGGATGGCTATCATACAATGCAGAAGCCGAAGCAATGGAAGCCACAGATAGCAAGCTCTAGAAGCTTTCTAATTTTTTTTCCTTTTTGCTTGTTTGCTGGAGAAAAAGTATCCATCTAGATAGCGGGCCGAAGAATTGCCACCAATAGACAGTATAAGCTGGCGTTGCTGTGGTGCTCGGTATAAAGTGACTAATAGGTCAAACCTTTGCATTATAAAGCACTTATGGCTACTTGAACTAATGCATGCGAGATTGGGTTGATGAACGCCCAACGGAATCAGCTGAACCACAAAGGTCAGCCTATCCAGAGCGCCCCAAACACCACTTAGCTTGAGCAGACAGATTTTTGGCATAGAACACGACCATGTATTGGGTGGGTCAAGAGGACAAAATGTATGTATATAATATTTGGCGTCTCCATGGAAGAGAAGCTGAACTGACCGAGTGGGGCTGCTCATAGGAGTTATACATACAGATATCTCATGTATGTACATGATTACATAGTAGTTATGCACTCTATCGATATGTACTGGTAACCTGGTAACATAATTATACATCGCATTGAGTATATTGGACATGCAATCATTACTTACAGAAGTTTGTTCATTTATAGAGCTGTACATTTAGAAGGTGCTTACTCAGTATTTCATGCACAAAATAATTATTGAGATAGATGTGCGGATCACATCGTTGCTTGAAGGACAGTAATAATGTATATATCTGACTGTTTAGCCTAATCTACTAAAGTCATATAGCCGTGAATGTAGACATTATATGAACAATGACGCTAGACGTGATATCACTTCCTATTGTGCCGTAAACATGCACCGTCACACGCAACCAGGCTTTAGGCAGTCCTGCAACTCTGCATTTTCCAACATCTCGCTAATTAAAGCATATATGGACAGTTCTCGTAGTTCATCATATTTGCCGGATGATGGGTTAGTAAAGGCCGACCAACCGTTGAGAGTCGAGTACGATAGAATACCATGGTCAAGCTACCACCCATTCTCATTATTCTCTTCCTAGAATTACCCTATACGACACATCATTGAAGTCTAAAATGAGTGAACTTGCACACCACCACGCCATCCCTTTTTTTGTCTTGGATGTATGTAGTTGCAGAAGTTGCTCAACACACCACTTTTTGAGTATTTCCATGGTGTCCGGATCTTGCGGATGTCAATATGGGCGTGTGTGAACAAATGGAAGCTTATGATGATGTCCGGAAGTAAGCTTATATGCACTTTGAGATCTTGCTCTTGGTACTATTCCTATAGAGACCTTAATGAGGATATTCCAGCCTATACATACGTATTAGCCAGCTTACAACTGTATAATCTACCCACCCACACCTCTTGTTGGCTTCGATCCTTGCCCGCATTGCTGTCATGTCCTGTTAGCTAGTTAGATAGGAAAAAGCTTATTGCCATAGTGCCAAGAGTAGTAGTATGGGATTGTATGATTGCGTGTTAGTATGTGATGTACAAATAGGTGCCTCGGGTCCATTCTAAAGCCCTAGTAAGCATGAATCTCAAGGCCTCGCGTAGGTACAAGTAGAAGAGCGTCATGCTGGTGTAAGAGTGCAAGATAGCGAGAAGATGGAATCCCTAAGGTTTGCGTGGCTGGGCAGCACCAGTGATTGCAGATAGAAAGTAAAAGCAGAAAAAGAAATCTACTGGAGATGTGATAAGAACTAGCCACATGTGGACTGATATGCTGACGAGAGGCGATTTGGGCCCGTCTAGAGAACGAGACAAAGGCACCAATCAAGGTATCAAACCAGATGATACGCCGTTATAACCGGGCAGATAACCAAACTTAAGACGGAGTGTTAACGTGAAGATATCGAGTCAAGGTTCTTTCTTCTCCACAGGCGTTAGTGGAGAGGAATGGAATCTGATGTCGTAGTAGAAGCAGTACCAGAAGAAAAACCAGTAGTTACTGTGGCGGTGGTCCATTCCGTTAAACCATGGCGTATGGATGATGCTGCGTTTTTCTCGTCTAAGCGAGGAAATATGTGGTATAAAACAGACGCCGGTATAGGTGTTGTTGGGACCAAGAAAATAAAGCTTTGCCGGACAAAGCCCGGCGGACAAAGTCTATGGAAGGAGGACCGGCCAACTAGGCAAGTGCTCGTCTTTCTAGAGACCCCACTTTTCATACTGGAAGGGTTCCATCTTTTGTTCGCAATTCGGCGGAGCTACGAGAGCTCCTTCTTTTCTTGATGGTTCTATACAGTAGAGAGTCAAGCAGACGTTAAGATACTTATGGCCTACCAATGTCTAGTATTCTTCTTAAGGACTAGCTGCGGATAAGTGGATAAAGGCGGCCTAGAAAGAAAACAAGGAAAACCAAGAGGATTAGAAAACTACGACAAAAAAGGCCGCAGTAGGTTGGTAGACATGTGCTTAGGGTTCTAGCGCCGAGAAGAAAGAAAATAGTTTTGCTAGTTTTGAGGGTTTTTTTTCCTGTCTTTTCTTCTTTGAGATCATTGAACCGACGACCAATCAGAGGCTCTGTGAAGCGAGTCTTTTGGTGTCCCCACAATCGACGACAGGGAAGAGTTTTTGATAGATGTTAGGGCCAAAAAGGCGGCTTCGTTCTAGAACGCTGTTTGCACTAAAAACCTGCCTCACATGGCTTTCTAAGACCTAGTAGATCATCTTGCTTTTACTGCAGGCTGTCTTAGACAAAACAAAACTGGCTCTTGTCACCCTGTTTAGAATCACAAAGGGAGAAAGAAGAGTATGATGTGGAATTCGAGACAGACAGCTTATAGTGACATTGGCCTGTCTAGATACTTACCACCTAAATTTACGTGACGGGTGTGATATAAACCTATGGGATACTTATATTGTATAAGTGAAAAGACAGGATTAATGAAAGAGACTAGAATTTCATTTGCCTGGCAACAACCGTGAAAGGACTATTTCCAACTACAAATCTAGACGGATGAGGAGCGAACCAAAGGATCTTTACCATTTGTCGCCTGATTAGGTTGATGTGATTTCCATGTCTGGCAACATTGATCGGATAGAAGGAAGGGAGAGTAGCAAAATAGCTTGATAAAGAGACATTACATCCCTGTTTTCATAGCTCCCCGTAGAATAAAGAGAAGAGAGCGAGGTTTATCATTATTGTTGTGATTTATCACCACTACATCTTGTTGGAACCACTAGCGGAGTGAAAACTCTGATCAATAAAGCATGGCAACGGCCCGCTGGAGAAAACAAGTACTAATGTTAATGGGTTTGTGGAGTAAAAGCTTCGGCCAATATGTGATTCAAGATGCTAATATATATCGCAAATTAGTGGTATAGTTAGATATCAGGAACCGTCACATACTAGTCAAAATGGGTATACTAGTACCAATACAAGTAAGGCCGGTTAGGATCCGTTTTAGGCCAAAGATGTGGAAAATCTCCTAGAACAAACAGGCAACTGAAGAAATAACATACTCTGAAAGGGCAACTCGGCGGACAGCGACTAGACCTCGCTAGGGCGGCCGGGTTGAGCTGTCAGAGTCATATAGCGCTGCTTCCACACATGAGCTAGGTTGTATGGTTCCTGCGTGGTTTATCACACTAAGATAAATTAAGAGCTCAAGATTCTCCAAGGAAAAACTAACTGGTGAGAAAGGCCGAAGGGCGTGATGCCTAGTTGACTAGGCATCAAACCGGATCACATATATGCTGTATGGTAACAAATTGCTCATTTGCGATGATTCATTTGCTTTGTAAGTAGATGATTTTTGCCTGAGAAGGGGGCTTCGGTATATTGATGTGGCTTTTGCTTTGATACTCTCTAGGCTCAATAGACACAGAAATTGTATCTCCCCGTTTTTTCGGCTGCGAGGTGGTATCAAAAAGCGTTATGTTAATCTCCCCTCTGCAAGTTATATGTATGCGATTTGGAATATAAGCTACCAGTGTGACAACATGCAAGTATTCCACTTGTTGATATACGATACTAGTAACATTAACAAGATATAGAAGAAAAAAGGTCAAAAGAAAGTATTCACACTGAATTGTCTAGTCAAATACTGATGTTTTATAGAATATTTTTTTCTTTCATTGCTTCAAGAGGGAGGAGAAACGGCGAAGAGTTTTGCAGTGGACCTGATATGCATAAAGAATTTATGTCCATGAGCCTAGTGAGAAGTGAGAAAAGAAAAGAAAGTATAAAAGAAGATTTTTTACAAGAATTTCCTGATTTTTCCTCGCCTGAGACCAATATGAAATTCCTGCCTCCACCATAAACCAACAACTCGATACGAAACGAAATATTAGTACATATACAAAGAGAGATATAAACTAATAAGCTTGTATTAGTCTTAAGATCTTGCTCAAAAGGTGGGCTCGCATCCCATTCACCGGGTGCAAAGGAACAACAAAAATGCTACAAAGGTAGTGGAGGGAAGCGGCAGTTTCTTCTACTGGGATACGCCTGGAAGGCAAGTTTGACCCATTTGTACTACAAACTAATAGTTGTGAGTTGGTTAAGTCAAGGAAGCAAAATGCCCGACTCACTGCTAGATTTTTAGAGGCCAGTGCTCTGAATTATTATAGAGGATATAAAGAGAGTGTTTAGATATTTAGGCCGGAGAGTTATGCTATGAACTCTGTATATTGCTTCTCTTCTCGCGGGGGGTAACAAGCAGAAAACAGGCTATTCTTCGCTTTGGTTTTAGTTTATAAAGCTTACTTGTATGAGTAATCGAGCAACAACATGAGATACTAAGCAACGGGAAGGGAGGCGGAGTTACAGCCTGGAAATAGCAATTTTCAACTTCTAGTCGTTCGATTGAACTTATACTTACGGGATATGTTTGTGCCTGTCTATGTAGGGTAGGATAATTAGACATGGGGAGAAAAGTGCTCATTTGTATATGGTAGTTCCAATGACAAGATACAGTGAATATCATGCCCTTACTACTGATACATAGTTGTATTATTTATAGTAAGCGAATGTGATGGAGAAGCACTGAGCAGGAGATGAAAACCAGAAAAAAAGCTATATTCTGAATGGTGCGTCAAGCCGGGTGGTATTTGGAGTGATTTGTCGTGTTAGAAACATAGTAGGTTGGTTTACGTGTAGAGGTTCCGGAAAGGGAAAACCCTCACGATCGATCGAGGTTGAATTTTTAAATTGAAGTGCGACTAAATGTCTTGCTAGGCTCTTGGTTTTATGCAGTGTTTGCTTTTTTTTTGTATATATGTATACATACGAACGCTAGAACTCACTTACACCTATACATGCGTTGTTAGTTGGGTTAAGCCCTTGCTTGGTATTTCAGCCTGAGTCGACCAACCCTCGAATTGAGAAAGACTACGGAATTGCCTCATGAGACAGTGATGAGATGGTAAAAAAATATGTCTTGAGACCTGTTAGGCCTTCCCATACCGATTTTAAGCCTTGAGTTCTGTTCTGACTTCTTTTTTCTCCTTGTTTGGGTTTTGTCACTTGAACACGTCAACACCGCAAATCCTGCGGCCCGTTTGTTTTTACCTGCAGTGTATACATGATTTTCTCATTCTCTCTTTTTTCTTTTCGTGATTGAATTTGTACAAATTTATCCAATCCTTGACAACTGTTCGCTGTCAAAATAAAAAGTACAGAAGAGGAAGAAAAGGGAAAAAAATACCAGCGTTAGAGTCACAGTAGGAGGGAAAAAGAGCTAAGCTGCATCAACAAGCTGCATAAGAGATTGCATCTTTTTCTGTCCATAGTGCAAGTTCTGTTTCTTCCGGATCTCTTTCCTAGCTATTGTGACTGTGACTGCGTTTGGGGGTAAAGATGGAGGAGGGGCGTATCGAGACCAAGAGCGGTCAACAAACCCAAGTTGCAATGGCTGCATTAGGCCTGGTTTTTGTATCAGACAGCAATATAATATGCGCTTTACCGTAGAAAGACTGGCTAGCAGTGCTTTTTCTAGTATCTTTAGGCGTATGTACTGTGACATACCATATCGTGAAATCTATATGAAGAACGGTCAGTAATGTCCAAGGGAGCCACTTTGGGAAAGAAATATGTATATATCCATGTTCATCTGTCACAACTAGATATTGGGAGAGTAGTTTTTGGTTTCCTAATTGGGTAATCTGTAATAGCCGGGTATTAGTGCTTGTCCGGGCCAAAGAGTGCTCAAAAGATGAGGTCACACATCAAATATCCCTTGCGTTGAAGATTAGGTGAAACTGTATGCATAACTAAACCCATGGGCTAGGTCTTTACCTAGTTAGTAGTCATTCTTACTTGGAATGACTGCCAGATGACGATAAGGTGGCAGCAGCTACAAGATGGCCTGCCAGCTAAGCCATCATGACTGAGCCTTATACCATGTGGGAAGATTTAGGCCTCTGAAAAACGTCAATACTGACGTGGCTAAACGCTCTTCTGCGGGTAGCAGTTCGGAGCAGAAGGGATAATCTGTTTGCATAGCAGCATAAAAGTTATGCTTTCACTTTCAAAGGAGCCCGGCTACAAAAAGAAATGTCCAGGCTCGGCAGTGCAGCTCAATCATGAATCCGAACTGGGAAGTACCATCCGTCTACATAATCAAGTAGTATCTACCTTCCGGGCCGAGAGAGAAAGGAAAAGACAGAAGAAGGCTTGGTATTGGTCGTCTGGATCGGAATATAGCAGCCCAACCATTCGTTCCATAGTGCTCTACTTGGGATCATGGCCGTCGGTACTTCGCCTTTCATTGTTGCGTCGTCTCTTCTTGTACGATTGTTTGGGCCAAAGTTGCCAGTAACATCTGATTTGTGGAATGCCTCCTCGCTACTTGCTGCGAATACTTTCACGGATCTGGAGTCGGCGCCCAATGAGAGTTCCGGCTATGGCCTGTATAGAGTGACACCGGCCGGGGTTGCCTTGATAGGCTTCTGGCCGCTAGTACTTTTACGTATCATCTATTCTCGCTACTTGATAGACCGATGTGGGCTCGACCTACCCGAGTAGTCGGATATTCCAGTCCGGCCGGCGCAAGATACAAAGTCAAGGTAGCTGCAAAACTCCCAAAGCAGGTTCTAGCATCCAGTTAGTATATCGAGCCGAATCACTCGTTACATCCCACTCTCCTCTTCTTCAGAGCAAATGATGCCGGATTCGACTTACTATACAGAGTAGAGTTAGCCCGCGTTCGCCTGCCAGTGGCTGCGTCTCGCTTTGACCACAAGCGAAGCCAGACCAACACCGAAACGAACCATTGTTTGCTAGTTGGCTTGTTGTTCATCCATGGAACAGACCAAAGAAAAGAGGGGATCGAACGTCAGCTCTGAGAAAGCAGAAAAGGAAGAGAATGAGTATGCGTCGAATCTGCTTGCATTCGTCTTTTCCATATTCTTTTGCTTTTTTTCAATATGCTACGGAGGCGAACAGAATAGGATTTAGACGAGAGCTGAAAGCGATGTGCCATAGTAGATTAAAGCGGGCTGTTGCATCGCTTCGGAGTATACACATAGATTCTGGTGCCATTACCGTTCCCTTCATTGCTGTTTGTTAGGCTGTTGATACGATGCTTCCCTTTCCTTTTTGTATGACTGAGTAACCGCGTCGGCTATGGCAGTTATCAGAGTCTATGTATTTCCCAATAACATCAACGTCCAATGTCGCTGCGGGGTCGAAGGAGACAAAAGCCTGCATCCGCGGCTCTGGGAGCGTGCCGCAAAGAGAGTGAAGCCAGCCACGTTGATGCCTCTCATAGGGCAATTCTCGTTTCTTATCTTTGTTCGCGGCTGGCTAGTCTGATGTTAGCCTTGAATAAAGTCTAGACTCGGCCGGACTGTCTATTTATCTGCGTGGACAATTTCCATGAGAATATGCGGGATATAGTGCACAACCAGGTTTGGCCAGCTGTACATGAAAAGCGAAGTTTCCCCGCTCCGCTTCATTATCTTAAGTGCTAGTTGGCGAATGCCTAAACCATGGTCAGAATTAGCTGGCGGAACAAATTGTGTGAACCAAAAACCGGCTTATAGGCTAAGTATAATGGCGGTTCGTGGCTATCGAGGCAGCGGCCAAAAGATGAAATGAGGAGGGATTCACTTAGAGCATGCGTCGTGACAAAGCAGCTGTTAGATCTAGTTGGTGTTGTCCGTGGGCTGAAATCCATGTTCATTAGAGAGTAAAGTAAGAAGGCGGAAGTGATATATCAATACCAAGAGTAGAGCAGTCATATTGTTTATGAGCTGGCCATTGTCTTTTGTATATGCGATCATATAGGCCCACATGCTTATGTAGTATACACAGTCACGGTATGGAAAGTGGAGGAGGGGTGGACTGAATATCGACTTGATTAAGCCATGGGGCATTACGTATATATGTATATAGAAAAGATCATGAAAATAATATCGTGAGAGTGACCGGCTCTGGCGGTAGCATCGAGTGACTGGGTTCAGAATGCAGATACAGAGTACGGGTCATATAATACAAGTAAGCAAAAATAAGAAAACGACAAAAAAGCACTAGCCGGAAGCTCAAATTCCTGTTTCCCAACGTGGAGCATTCAAGACCAAGCCCATGATGGAGCCTGATATAACGGCTGTTACAGGCAGGGTGATCATCCAACCGAGATAGATCCAGGCTACCAGTTTGTAGTTAATGCAACGCCAGTCGCCATTGGCAAGTCCGACGCCGACTGTAGCACCAGTAATACACTGGGTGGTCTGTAATACGGCATGGTTAGACGCGATATACCGCAATGTAGTGATAGCAGAGAGGAGCTAGGAACTTACAGATACTGGAATAGCCAGTCTGGTTGCCATTAGGACAGTGCCAGCCGAGGCCAGTTCCATACAGAAGCCACGGGAGGGTGACATCAGAGTCAGGCGGTTGCCGCTAGAGAGTGAAATGTGTTAGCCAGTGTACCTCGTAGTGTGTATGAGCAAAAGAAAGAAGAGGCGTACAGGTTCCGGATAACATGGTAACCATAAGTCAATAGACCGGAGATGATGCCACAGCCGCCCATAACGAGAATCCACAACGGCACGCCAACTTTTGGATCGACCTCGCCCGACTGCCACACACGATAGGCCGTTGTCAGCGGCGCCACGGAGTTAGAGACATCGTTAGCGCCGTGCGTGAAGCTAGCAGCGGCAGCAGTCAAGATCTGAAGAAAGCTGTACATGTGCTCGGCACGGTTATCGAAGCGTGCTGCCCGGGAGTGCATATCGGCAATGTCCCAGCGCAGAATAGAGTTCATCTTCTGCATACGGATGACGTCCTTTTCGAGGCCGCGGAGTAGCACGCGGTTGATGCGCCACATAAGAACGGCCGGTCGTGACCAGGGGCCTGCCGGCCGGGGTGGAATGTATGCGTCGCTTAAATTAGATGAGGGGCGCGTGGCTTGAGCAGTCGTAGCCTGCGTGGCATGTGTAGCATGCTCTGTCTGATCTAGTGCGTGGATCGTGGGCGATGCGGTAGAGGACTGGTGACGAAAGGCCTCACAAGACTCGAGGTCTGGTGCGTCATTCGGGCCAGTCTGGATCGATTGCATCATGGCCTCGGAGGCACGTACCGATGCAAGCTCTTCTGGTGTTAGGTGACCGCGATAGTAGTCCTTGACGTAGATCTTATTGAAGCCCGGTGGTGATGGCGGTGGCAGCGGCCGGCGGAATAGAAGGGGCCCGCGCCACATGTCGTACCATTTCAGTGTCCAATCGCCATCAATAACCTTACGCCACATATACGGCACTAGGAAGATGACGCACAGAGTCGTCGCGGCACAGGCAGATCCAAACACAGAGCTCAAGATGGTACAAGTAGTCGGATCTTTCTGGAACTGGATACCATGCCATACAATAAGCACTGTTATCAGGGTTAGATAAACGCACATGTATGAAGGAGCATAACAAACTCACTAGAAACAGCAGCCACGGTGCCGAATGTAAAGAACGGGATCGTATAGATAGCCATTTGCGCCGCATTCTTCCGCACCAAGACTACATTCTTAGTAATCACGAACAAAGCGGCGCCGATCAGGCCCGAGATGCCCGGTGCGACAATCCATGCCACAAAGACCTGTGATACACCGCCGATACCCCAGTTGATCTCGCCAATGCCGACGGCAGCCGTGCTGGCTCCGATGATGCCGCCCATAATCGAATGTGTCGTCGAGACCGGGAACCCATATCGTGTGGCTATAGTTAGAAATAGCGAGGATCCAATCAGTGTGCACATCATAGCCAACATCAACACACTGGCATGGCCCTCGAAGTAGTCGTACTGGATGATCTTGGTGCGGATGGTGTCTGATACGCGCGAGCCCACGGCAACTGCACCAGAGAACTCGCATACACAAGCAATAAGCATTGCCTGCTTCATATTCAGTGACCGTGACGAAATGGACGTCGCAAAGGAGTTGGCCACATCGTTGGCGCCTATGAAACAAGTGTTAGTCTTGATGGCCACTGACATGTGCCATATGATCTAGGGTACATACCAACGTTCCAGGCGTCAAGGAACGCAAAACAAAGGGTTATAGCGAAGACATAATCATATTGGTGAAGAGCAACCATGGTGACTTTTCTCTATGAAAGCAAGTAAGATAAAAACAAAACAATATCGCTC
This sequence comes from Davidsoniella neocaledoniae, assembly GCA_009806295.1. Classification (NCBI taxonomy): domain Eukaryota; kingdom Fungi; phylum Ascomycota; class Sordariomycetes; order Microascales; family Ceratocystidaceae; genus Davidsoniella; species Davidsoniella neocaledoniae. Next base: position 59,679 of record RHDR01000048.1, on the reverse strand, counting down.
TTAAACGTGTTTCTTTAGTGTATATGTTTAACAGACAGTAAATAAGCAGCTTAAGAAAAAACAAAAACACAAATAACGCCCCCCAAATATTGGAATTTAAGCTTCGCTAGAACGTGAAGGCTACTGCTGATAGCTGGAACGAAGTTGATGCTAGTCAAGGCAGTCTAGATGTTGATTAGCAAGACATCGTGTCGTAGTGCGAGGTTTTAGTAGAAAGAAAGCGGCAGATAGAGAAAGAGCTCTATTGCTCGGGTTCGAAAGAGTTGAAGATCAGATGCAGTTGGTGATGTATGGAGGCTAATACAGGCAGACAAAGAGGTAGTTGTGATATTATAAAACAGCAAAATAATTAAAAACAAAAAAAAAAAAAAAGAAAACGCAAATGTCGTCTGGAAAGAGAGAGCGGCAATCCGCCTTACTATAGGCCAACGCTTTCTTACTTACTTTTACATTCTTGCCTGTTCTTGTTCTTGCTCTGGTTTCCCCCCTCCCTCTCTCTTCAAATCACCGGGCGAACGAGGCAAAAACGAACTACTTGAAAAGCGCAAGATCAGGGAAGTGGAAATGCAGGACTTAATTCATGGCGCTCGGGCCAGAGAAGTGTCCCTCCAACAGCAGAAAATCTGCTGGAATGCTGGGCAGCGTATAAAAAAAGAAGCACGAAGACAAGGCCTGTCGAACACAGACTCTCTCTCCTGCTCTTTTAAAGTGGGTTTTTTTTATTATTTCTTTCTTCTTCTTTAATTTCTATCCCTTTCTTGTTGCGAGCAGACCACTCTAAGGATATATGTGTGAATCATGAGTGAATGAAAAATGTATCAAGTAACTATGAGTTGGTTCAAGAGAGCGGCAACAGTTCACGGAATCTTATTTATAGAGCCCGGTTACGGCCCAAAGCGAATCTCAACTACTTGTACAACTTTATACTAAAACCCTTAATGTTCAAGTATATAGCTAATGTATAACAAAAGCTCAGTCAAGTCAACGAGCATATTCCACGTTTTCTACGCCTGTTGTTTCCTCCTTCTTCTCTTTTTATTTTCCTGGCTTCGTACGCTCATTTATTTGTCCGAAACGGCAACTTTCTCCCGATAAGTAGCTGCCCAGCTTGGGCTAGGGCATGAATAATGTAGAGAAGCTTGGGCTTCTTACTTTATCATAGTGAATAATTAGTACTCCTTGACGGCTTTTATATTACGGGCGAATTACTACGTAGAAGGGCTAGGCACGGGTTGGGTAAGCAAGTATATGTATACATATGCAATATTAGAATATAGGCTCACGGATCATCTTAGCCCTTGATGAGCCGCCATGAGAGTTGCTCCGAGACTGTGGTTCGGAGGAAATAAAGGAGACACGACGTGAACCCTCAAACATGTGTCGCTGCTATAGGCTGGATCGTTTCACGGGCAACTTCACAGGATAGGAACCGTTGGTCTGCCTTTGGTTGCTTATTCGTTTTTCTGTTTTGATATTCTACAAGTCATGTTCCTCCTACTCTTCTTTGTGAATATACACAGACAAGTCAGTTCTAATCCAAAAACTTGGGCTAGGCGATCCCGGCTTACCTTTTCTGGCACAAGATTTAGTGGTGTTTTCTCTATCCCCGCGGATCTTTGGACTATTTTTCCAACCTCGCTGCATAACACACTAAGAACGCAAAACTATTGCTGACGTGCTTCGTGTTTCTTTCATGTCCTCTTTCATATTTTTTATTTTGCTATTCTCGCCGTTTATCGCTCGTGCTTCTTTGCAAAGCTTTGAGACTGCGTAAAATTGTCACTCGCTAGCCGCTTTTCTCCTCTTGTCCAAAGGTCGTTCTTAAGTCACTATCATCTCTTAGTTTGTTTTCACTTACACAATTAGGTGGCTAACACTAATTAGCCTCGAGTCTATCAATTCGAAATCTTCTGTATAATCCTATAACTTAAAAATTCCGTCAATTGTAACGTTATCATTTGTACCAGAGCTTTTGGTTTTTTTCTCATATGTGACATTTTAGCCTAGATCTCTCTCTAAACGTTGCAAGTCGTGTCAATTATGGGAATTATGGTAGACAACACATGCCATGTTCTGTGTGATTTGGAGACAACAGATTCTTCATAAAGTATGAATTGTCTAAATCACTATCAAGAATTATCAAGGCTCAGCTTGAAACCATCATATCCAGTTGAAATCTTATGCAAGTCTACCTGTCCTCAACTTCAAATGTCTATTCTTGTAGAATTGCTTACTTGAGTTGCCTTTTCTATTATAGCTCATCATACAAGTTGCAATGACGACATCTTCGAGTAAGTCGGTTTCCAGGCATATTAGTCGAAAATAAAAATAAAAAGAATTGTGCCGCTCGGTTGCTTCCTAGTGTCCGATTGTTAGTCAAGAATTACTTGTTGCTTAAAGCTCAAATTCACCCTACTTCACAATAGCGTTTGTGTCGGAAAATAGCAAAGAGGCACAACGCGGGGGTCATAATGCAACCCTGACTGACAACATACCGCTAACCCTAATAGCTACAGAAGGACATCGGACAATTCTCCACAAATTTTCCATATGAAATGTTCTTTTGTATGATACTAGATTGATATCCAGCCAGAATAAAAAGCACAATGTTATTGTTTGCCCGAATAAGCTATATTTCAACTATCTGACGAAGGCTGGCCTCGATTAGGTAGTCATGATGTTATGTAACACCTCTACAACTTTTCTCCTCAATCTTTCCCAAAGCTTCTGCTAGTTCTCCTCCACAGTTTGACATCGACGTTATGTGGTCTTTCCTCATAGCAATTCCTAGGACAAACAAAGACGAGCCCACCTAAAACTCCACTAAAGCTACGGAACAGGTTTCAAGTACGAGTACCATCAATACAAATTTTGGGGTTTGAAAAGGGAAAGTGGTTAGGGTTCGCCAAACCCTTACTCACATGGTAGTCTGCATAACTGCGGAGCTTTTTGTGTTCAATTGACGAAAGCTTGCGCATTAATCGGGGTTTGTTCGTCAGATTGTTTTGATGCCGTTGAACAAAAACATTGTTTCGATCAAATAATGCAGGCTTAATTGTCAATTTTTTTTGCTTTTGCTTTCAAAAATTAAGAGAAACAATAAACATGAATTGCTTACTGTAGATATTCGTCTTCGTTATTTTCTCCTAAGCTTCTCGTGGCAAGTTCTCTATTGCTGCCCTACTAGCACTACTAGCAACCAACTAGTTGTTCTAATACAACTTTGCCTAGCTGCCATTGTCTCCACACGACGTGGTCCTCGTCCCCTTTCTGTCCTTTCACTACTTGTCGACTTGCCAGGTGCTACATATCTTTCTTGTCTCGAAAGTCCAGCCCTTATTTTTCGATATCGTCGTGTTCACGGACTCTCGTTTCTTCCCCCTTCGACTTTCTCCCCCCCCCTTCCTCAATTTTGCTCTTTGAGGCGCACCCCGCATCATCTGGTCCAAACGCATCGACCTCCATCTTCTTCTGACTAATCTCGCTATCTATCTCCGCATTCTCTAATCAACCAATCGCTTGCAGGCCGACTCAATATCACAACTTGATTTTACCATAACAATTACAAGTATAACCGCTTCGCCTCCGTCCTCTCCAGTCCTAGAGCTCCATCTCAAGACTGCCATACAATAACACAAAGATGGACTCACCTGAAATCGCTGCTGCCTACGAAAATGTTCGTTCGGACAAGGAGCCTGCCAACTGGCTCCTCGTAGCTGACATTCCGGGCACCAAGAAGATCGGCCTCTCCAAAGTTGGCACCGGCGGCCTAGCTGAGCTAGTCAGCGAGCTGGACGACAGCCAAGTGCAGTACGCCTACGTGCGGCAAGAATACGCAAACGACTCGGAGAGCAAGCGTGTCAAGTTTGCCCTCATCATCTGGATCGGCCAGAACACAAAGGTGATGCGCAAGGCGCGCGTCAGCATTGAGAGCGGCGAGGTTAAGAAGGTCCTGTCACATCACAGCATCCAGGTCGATGCTAGTGACAAGTCCGATCTGGATGAGCGGGATATCATCGCGCGGCTGCGCAAGGCCGGTGGTGCCGATTACAACGGCGGCCGCGGTTAGACCCCTTAATGGCTTTCATACTCCCCATCAAGCATCATCGCCTTTCTTTTCTTTTGGGTTGTTTCTATATCTTTCTTTTATTTATATTTTGTCAAGAGTGGACTCTCTCGTCATTCTCTCACGGTAGGGCCATTGAGGCTCATAGCGGGGTGAAGCATAATACGATACAGCATCCTCAAACCCGGATAGATCCCTCCATCGCCAACCCACGTATGTAGCTGTTTCGGCCGCTGCTTATCAGATCGATCGTAGCCTGTAGTCGCAGTCATACTATGTTAGAGGTGGGAACGGGACCGATCGATGAGCTAGTGTCATGCTGGCGGGGTGTATCGTATCAGTAGAAACAAGAGGAAGAACAACTGTACATTTGCGATTAGCATTTTCCTGCGGGATAACAACATATCATCTGAATATATATGGTCGGCGTTGATTTAGCGCCGATATGGTCATTGGGGTCGGCTTTTGTCATTCTTTTTGCTTTAGTTTTTGGTTGGTGAATAGTGAAAATGAGCAACTGTTTCTATATGATTAGAAACAAAGAGCTTCTATGTGATGTTTGGGATGCATAACCCTATACTATAACCCTATCATATAACAAAGCGGGCCGGTTCCGCAAAAACTGGTTGGACAGAAAGCCGGACAATCAACAATAGATAATAAATCTTACTTGTGTTTTTGCTCTAAAAACACGCGACGGCCGACATTCCACGCTTAACAATGTGTTGTAAGCATTCGAATTAAGTAAAACCAGGCATAAATGACCGGCGATCTCCTGACCGGGGCGGAAAGTGAGCCGAGCAGTGACTGCATAACGGCACAGATCACGAATGACTTTAATAAGCGTGATCTACAGCCACAGCAGTAAAGCTATTAAGTGATGTTGAAGGTGCTTACAGATTAGTTAATAGTAGCTGTATTAGTGAGCAAAAGACCCTGAATAGGTTACAGAAGCCTCATGGTCATCAGAACAAAAGAAGATCAAGACTTGCTTTTTTTCTTATGATCGTCCACGTTTGATATTTTGATGGAATCTACCGTTGTCCTGCCATTCTCTTCTTAATCTATTCCCTTTCAAGACCCTTCTATGACGACTTTATAGATTACCTTACGTATCAGCCACACTTTGCATCGACGTTATAGTCGCATCTACATATTGAGGTCTTCCTGATACCCTTGCTTCCGACCAACCACACGCCGTGTAATTCTCATCATCCCACCACTAGATCGACCGTCTCCCTTTCGCTGGGACTTGGTGCATCCTTCCGGTTCAGCATCCATCCGCCCTAAGATTCGACTATGGGCTATTACATGTAGTTGCTTAACATCCGTTCACGCCTTTTTTGATGCTGTTTCTCTCTGGCCCTACTTACTGTTGAACATTAAGCTTTGTCTACGCGCCCTTCTCTCTCTAACTGTGAACTTACAGGCTACCGCTACGACCTGCTGAGGCTGGCTAGTGCACACCAGCCCGCGCCGTGTGCATTATTTTCATCTAGTTGCTGACGGTTGAGTGACCAGCTGCTTTGAAACCCGTGGCCTGTCATTTGACGCCTCCTTGGAAGGAAACCCCACTGCGTGAAGCTGGGATATTGGTTAGTTCTAGTTTCTTGTGTATTGTTGCTTATTGTTGTTGGCTTTTGCCTGTTATCAAAGTGCTGTAAGTCGTTTGGTATGGCTTGCTAATGCTGAAAAAACGGCAGTTGGGTACTACTTTTTGGTGGGATGGGCTTGGCCTGAACTTGTGGCTTGAACTGTATCTTCTGCCCTAAACTTACAACTGTCGTCTGTATTTGGAAAGCCAACTGTAAGAGAGGCCCAGTAAAGACCCAGTAAAGAAAAAGGCCCTGTCTGCTAGAGTCTTGCTAGACCTGAATATATTGCGCTAAGGTGAGTAAACCTGCGCCATACAAGGATACCTCCTCGTTGGGATATAAAAAGTAAAGCAACGAACAACACGATAGCAGGGATCTGGGGGGCTTCTGTATGCCTTGAGATCTCTCGAATCACTGCCTTTTTTCTTCACCGTGGTGATATTTTCTTACTCTTCTTGTCTGCAAGTTCTGATGTAAGGGAGAAGTTCGTTATTTTTCTTCCCCTTCTCCAAGTTTTTTGTTGTTTTGTAAAAGCTGTTAGTTGCTATCTTGCTTGAGAAAAGCAAAGCCCACTTCCTGTACGTTCATAACACCGAACAAGGCTAATTATATCGCCCGCCGTTTGCCTACAAGCAGTCATGATCCAAGAAGCGGTTTATCTCCCTGATGGGCAGGCCTTTGCGGTCACTTCTGGCTTCTCTGGGCTCTCTTTCAAGCAGCTCAACCTCGATGCTTGCGACCACTGTCATATGGGATGGACAGGCGTGATTAACACCGAGGAGGCTCTGTCTACTTCCGAGCCGATGGTGCACCCGTCTTCGCCAACGCCCTCGCTAGAGTGTTTGCATACACCTGCTGGCGAGGTTGAAGAGCCCATGGCCAAGCGTCCCTGCCTGCAGACGTACCGCAAGCCTACTCTTCAGAACGATACTTTGTGCATATCGTCAGTATCGGCGCCGTCAACCACTGCCCGCTTTGAACCTGCCGTTTCTTCGACTAGGCACATGGCCATGGTGCTCTGGGTCTCGCTCTACTGGTACTTCCAACAAACCGAACCTAGCAAGACAACCAACCCGGTGGCAGCCCACTTGACTCCATTTGGTGGGAAACCTCTAGGCGAGTGGCGTGTTAATATTAGCCGAAGCGGCGCTCTTGGTGGTCCTCACCTGATGCCACAGCTGGAGCGGATGGGATTGGTGACTTCAAGGAGTTCAATGGCTGGTACCGATGACACTGAAGGGTGGGACGACATGTTCATCACGCGGCGTATGTTTTGGCAGATTCCCATGCATCAGTTTCTGATCCAGCTACAGCCTACGATGCAACCAGAGACCTCACTTCCTGGGTCGCCAATCAGTAGCAGCCCTTTGTCACCTGTGCTCAACAATCAACTAGACCCTAGAGTTCCTTCGGTATCGATGCAAAAGCACAAACACACTCCGTCCAATTCTTCTGGTACATCGGCCGATGTACTAGTTCGTAGCACAGCATCTACGTCTTCCCAAGGACAACAAGAGCTTCCTATGTACTACGCACCACCGCCCTTGATGTACACCATGACCAATGGAATCCGTCATCCGTTGCGACAGAAGTCACCACGGATGGGTGAGACTTTCTATTGCCGTTTCATCCCCAAGGTCAACGAATTTTTGAGCTTCCGAGTAGCTTCCGTGGCGCCACAGCCAGTACCGTACACCGGACCATACAGGTCTAAGACGGCGTCACATTCTCATCTGACAACCATGTCCGATACCGAACTGATCAGGATGTGGATGGCCAAGCCACGAGTAAAGGAGTTCTGGGGTGAATACACAGATGACTTTCTACCGGTGGCTCTTAAAAGCCACAACAGCTTCCCCGTGATTGGCACGTGGGATGGCGTTCCGTTTGGGTTCTTCCAGATCTACTGGGTCAAAGAAGACATCCTGGGCCGGCATGTGGGCGGTGGAGTTGCCGATGACTTTGATAGAGGCCTCCACGTCTTTATTGGCGAGGACTGGGCTCGTGGTAGAGTTCCGTACTGGCTGACTAGCTTGGCACATTGGTGCTTGACGGCGGACAACAGGACTATGAGTGTCTGTCTGGAACCAAGAGTCGATAATGCTAGGTAAGTTTTATGCCGTTCTGCGACATATAGACAGTGATATTTACAGATACTAACACAGCATCTTTGTATAGATTCTTGAAGCATTTGCAGGAAAACTTGTTCTTCAAAGAGAGACAAGTCACTTTCCCACACAAACAAGCGTGGATGGTGCGCTTGAGACGTGAAATGTGGGAAGGGCCTGCCATATGAGTATTTGATTTAGGCTATAGACGGCGAGATATGGAGAAACGCCTTAGCGAAGGGTGATTTGTTTACACAATTTGGCATGCTTCATAGCATTATTTGGCATAGATTCATGATTATCTTCATTTTCATAAAAAATTGCACTTCGGTGTCTAAGCCAAGTAAAGTAATCTGACTTTAACTTGCTATAGTTGTTTTTGACGTCAGTAGTGCACAGTGCAAATATGACAGTGCGACACACTGCCCTGAATGCTGACCCACGACAATGATGATTGGCTGAGGATCCAGTGGGAACTTTTTTAGTGGGCGGGACCAAAGCCGTCATCGAGGTCAATTTTCCATTAGCGAGGCTTTAGAAGCTCAAGGAAATGAAAATTCGACGATGAGCGGCTGCTCTTTGGCCAAATTCTGGAATCCGTGATATGAATTGCGCGCTCTATTTCTCATGTTTCCTTACCTCTTGGTCTAGCTATTCAGCAACAGTTACTCGACAATACGACCTCCTCTTCACACACGATAATGGGCGCCTCTCCAGAAACTTGCCCGGTCGATCACAAGGCCATGGCCGCTGCCAAACAGAGTAATGCTGCCGCTGTGACCTCTTCTGCCGCAGTTTGTCCTGTTGACCATGGAAGCTCCGATGCCTCAAAGGTGTCACCTCCGCCAGCCACTCCCGAAACCTGCCCCGTCGACCACAAAGCTCTAGCCGCCGCTAAAGCCGCCACTGCCGGTGCCTCCACTGTCAAGTCAGAGGCTTCTTCAGCAGATGCGTGCCCGGTCGACCATAATGCGCGCGAAGCTTGGCTCAAGCAGGCTCGTGCCGCCAACGCTGCTGCCACAACTCAGGCTCCGATCTCGAGTGCAATTGTCACTGAGCCGCCTTCTCCACCGACATCCAAGTCCTGGTCCTCGACGCTATGGTCCTATGTACCGTTCTCGAGCTCTTCAGCCCCAGTTGCAGCCGTTAACGTAGCATCATCTTCACCTGCTTCTCATGGGCGACCAGTATTAGCCATCGACCGTGAAGTCTCAACTATTCCGCGCGCCTCGCCTTTGGAAAATGATACCTCGAACCGTCCATCCAATCACGAAATAGATACTGGCGCAGACCCGGTATCGGGTAACTGGATCTATCCATCGGAGAAGATGTTCTTCGACGCCATGAAACGGAAGGGCCACGACGCTAGAGTGAACGATATGAAGACGGTGGTGCCAATCCACAACGCCGTGAATGAGCGCGCATGGCAGGAAATCAAGGAGTGGGAGAAGCCCTATCTGGCCGGCACTGCATGTGATAGCCCAAAGCTACACTCCTTCTCCGGCCTGAGCACAAAGCTGACTCCTAAGGCTCGGTTCAACACTCTGCTAGGCTACCAGGCCCCCTTTGATAGACACGACTGGGTTGTCGACCGCTGCGGCCAGACTATCGACTACGTCATTGACTTTTATCCTGGACGGCCAAAGCCTAACGGTATGCCTAGCTTCTATCTGGATGTCCGGCCCAAGATCAACTCGTGGGAGGGTATAAAGATGCGTCTTCTGCGTAGCGCAGGCATCTACTAAGAGAACATTAGAAAAAAGGGCGTTCTCTGGAGCAATATATCCCTCTGTACCATACTGTATTATAATCGACTTTAGCTGGCGTTAGGGCGGGTGGGGAATCTCATTATCAGGATGTTTTAGAAACCATGTACTAATATCTCATGTATCACCTCTCAATACACTCATAACTTCTATTTCCATAACATGTGAAGGTTCCGATTACTAAGTCAGCAATATCTATCATCTCCCGGATTACTAATTGTCCTTCTTCTCATCACTTGAAATGCGCAGTCGAACTGGCGTCTGTGTCTCAAATGCGGCTGTTTTCATGCTCCAACCAAGAGTTTCAAGCTCACGCATAAAAGCATCGGTGTTGCCCGTCCCTACCCAGGTCTGGCTCGCATCTTGGAGTCTCTTGCTAGGAATGCGCTTTTCTCCCGGAAGCCGATATCCAAACGTTTTTTGGGCATAGAATAAGATATCGTTCTTAGGACCTGTGAGACTTTCCAATAACCAAGCTTCGTCCATGGCAACAGACCAAGCCTTGATGGTATCAGTAGGCTCAGAATCTGCCTTCAGCATAATCTTGATATCATGTAAGCCGTCATTTTTGGCATCATGTACCCAAATCATGAAACGAGAATCAGGCGTGATAACTTCCCGGGCAGTATAAGATACTAACTCTTTGTAACTTGAAGCGAAAGTAACCCTTGCCACCGGCTCTCCATGTTGGTTCCCTATGATAGGCACCCAAAAAGCACATTTTCAAAGTCGCCAACGACTTCTGGAGTAAGCAATCGTCCCGTTCTTAGATACGTCGAATATAAAATCGTCATACGCTGACGGTTGAAGACAGTCAACTTGACAGATTGAACGGCTCGATAGTTCATGAATAAATGAGCCAGGACAAGCAAAATCATGAGCCAAAAAACAGTATGGCGGTCCTGGAACATCTGGACAATCACGCTGCCCACCAGAAGCCCAATCAAGCCAACGGCTGTTTCCTGGCTGGCTTCTTTAGCATTGAGCTCAGCCAGATTATCCTGCTTAGCAAAGTGAGACGAGAGAGCCGCCTTGCTCGATCCGGCTGCTATACCGCACATAGCCCGTAGTGCCGACGACGAGCAAAGAACTAACACTTTGACCGTTGATGGAAGAGCTGGCGATAGAAGGTCCAGAAAGAAAGCCGTGTCATTGAACAAGTCAGCGAGGAAGCGGAAACGCTTGCATTCCGGCTCGATGGCCAAGCCAGCTCGGTGGGCAAAGGCAATTGTCGATAGCCGAGAAATGGCGTCTTGGAAAATAGTCAGGATAAGAGCATAGGTCGCCGACGTGTTCGCATTTCCAACGCCGAGACCCTCGAGAATGGCTCGGTTGGAAAGTAGGCTGCTTATCGTCGAGAAAAAAGCCTGTAGAGAGTCGTATGTTTGGTAGGGCAGATAGTCGGCCGTCACAGAGTGCGGGAAGCCAACAGGGAGAAACGAGTCGCATAGGATCCGCTTGACTTTTGCAAGATCCATGCCTGTGAGTTGGCCACCCTGTATAGTGTAGATCTAGTTGTATATATATGCATCTGATCAGCAAAATAGGCTCCTCTTTATACTTGATCGAGACCATCAGAAACATACCAGCTTCATAGACTCATTGGAGTCTTGTGTCCATTTGCGCTGAAGGACACCAGCCTTATCGATCTCCTCAACCTGCATCAAAGAATCTTCGTCTAGGACAACCCTGACCTTGAAATCGCTTGACCTTCGGTCTCTCGATGACGATGAACTATTGCCGGTATTGGATTGGCCATAAGGCTCACTGCGGCGTTGGCTCTTCTTGCGGCGCTGGAGACTTGCCGGGTCGCTTGATGCCGCAGTTGCTAGCCGAGCCATAGTTTCTTTGAATGGGTTATCGCCAGGCAAGATGAGGCTCTATGATGATTCAATGTGGCCAGAAATAAATTTTCGTTGAGTGACTGAAGTTGAGTTTGGAGACTAGGATTGGATGCTGGAGTAGCAATTGCTATGGTAGGAAAGTAATCTAGTTGTACATATAGACTGAAGAACCCCAAGAATGCACGTACAATTAAGGAAATTGGCTTTGCAACTATTTCTCAATTGATGTTCGGACTCTTCAGATTCAGAAGAAGATATGCTTTCCTCCAGATTGAATAATGCTAGCAATGGCTGCTCTGATGTTGTATGGAGATGAATTCAAGTTGCAAGCACGTGGCTTATGCAGCCAAGCGTTCTTTCCGCGTTTATTATCACAAAAGCGATACTTCATGGGATGAATTATAAAGAAGTCGCCTCTAGTCTTGTTTTTTATATAGTTAAACGTATATTTTCACGATAAGATGATGGTCATGTCTTTAATTAGTAGTAATTGTTTGTTATGTTTGTTTTTTTATCTTCAAACTCCTAAGATATATTCAAACCATAATAGCTTTGAGCAGCCATTGTAGCCCATTCTTTCTTTGGGAATCATAAACCATTGCCTATAAACTAAAGCGATCCTCCAACATTGATAAAACATTACACCTATTTAAGAATTAGATACTCCGATGTTCAATAAAGAACCAATCAGGACTTCAGCACTTCGCCAGTCTCGCTCACCAGGAACTGCTCAGTCTTTTGAGGGCCCTGGCCAACACCAGTCATGATGACGCGCTGGACACCCTCAGCAAGAACACTACCGAGATCCTCCAGAGCAACTATGGGGCTGATAGCAGCATAGGCATCGGGCTGCTTCCAGCCGCTAACGCCCTTGAGAGCAGAGAAGAGGGTTCCGACAACAGCAGCAGAGTCGGCATCCTGGTAGTAGATGACGGGGTTGGCACCGGCATCAAAGGTATAGGCGGCGACGGTCTTGCCAGCAGCCTCGTTGATCATCTGGATGATGCGGATGGCAACCTTGGAGTAGTCATTCATGTACATGATAGGAGGGTAGGTATCCAAGCAAGTAGCATGGAACGAGTTTGAATCACGCATGGTGACTTCAGCAAACTTCTCGAAATCACGCTCGGCAATGGCCTTTTCCATGGCAGCCATGTGAGCAGGAACAACCTCAGCAACACGCTGCTTGAACATACCAGAGGTAGTAACAGTCTGCTGCATACCGGAGGTAGAGGGAACCAGCTTGCGGCCAGCACTGACGACCAAGACCAGAGCACGCATCTCAGGCCAGTGCTCGGCGGGAGCTACTAGATCAGCCATAGAGTCGGAGCCATCCTCCTTCTCACCCATTCTCCAGGCGACGTAGCCACCGAAGAGAGAACGGCAAGCTGAGCCGGAGCCCTGACGGGCAATGAGCGACAGCTGCGAGGGGGTATCGGGGAGCTCGTACAGGTCAGCAATGGCACGGACCAGAGCGGCAAAGCCCGCGGCAGACGAGGCTAGACCAGCAGCTGTGGGGAAGTTGTTTTCGGAGACGATGCGAAGAGGGTAGGTCGAGAGCTTGGGTAGCGAGGCATCCTTCACCTCCAGAGCAGCACGGCGGGCCTTGAGCTCGCGCAGACACGCCTGAGTACGGGGAGCAGAGACATCAGAGTTCTCGCCATTGAGGACTAGGGAGTCGCCCTCGGGGTACGACTTCGAGCACGAGGCCGTTGTGAGGGTTCTCAGGTCATCCTGTGACAGAGTAACAGAGAGCGAGCTGTTGGTGGGTAGGTTGAGCTTGGCATCGCGCTTGCCCCAGTACCTAAGCAAGAAAGAAGCATAGAACGTTAGCATTAGGCGTCCTCCCGAGCCGGCTCTAGAAAACCTAGAAGACAATGAAGACGAACTTGACGACGGCGATGTTGACAGGAGCAGTAGTGCTGGCCCGGTAGACCTTAGAATCGGCAGACATATTGGTGGTGGTGGACTGAGAGACGGAGAATAAGAGAGACGTAAAGGGGTATCACAACAAGACGATATGCTATGCAGGAAATGTAGGGAATATGGAGAAGAACAAACGGTGCAAGACTCAAAGACAGTCAACAAAGAGATCTAGATGGGTAGCTGGATATAAACAAGAGGAAGATAAGAAAAAAGGAGACCAAAGGATAGCTTTTCGTCTACGACAGCAATTGCAGCACCGCAAAAAAGTACTTGCGGATCGGGGTGTTGCTTTATGTTATTACTGCCCTGTCTTTGACCGATTGGAGCTTTTTTTGCCCGGGAAATGGGCCCTAACGGCTTCGGAGTAACAAGGCTCTAAACACAATTGAATGCACTGACAAAGTGCGGCAAAGTCACTACAATCAAAGTTACATTCAACGCATTTAGTGCTCTTCCAATGCTGTTATGCACTTATAGTTCTCTAATACACCCACGATATAACCCAAAACCCAAACCAACAACGACCAAAATTGCTGGCTTAGGAGGGGTCCCGTCCCAATTCGGCCTAGCTGACCGCCCGGGGGGCCGTCGACTCTTGCCAGAGCTTAGCTTGCTTCTTTGAGAAGGAAGGAGCCATGAAGCTCCTGCCCACTCTTGTAAAGAAAAGCAATAAGCAGTAGAGAGAATGGCCATTATAATTTCCGCCTGATATTTCAGGCATAAAAGACTGGAACCACTATCCAAATACGTCTTTGTTAACTCAGGTTATATGAGGTTCTCATATATCAATAACAATTCTTGGTCTAAGACATATTCTGTTGGCGCCTTTCTTTGACAGCGCCCAATTTCGTCACATCTTTTACTATCAATTTCTAAGGGAGGGGCAAGAATTCGCTGCACTGGATGGAAACTAGTCACATTGTGACATGTGATTTTACGGCACAATTATCCCAGCCATTCACCAACCAACACCAACCAAAGCTAGTATAACCAACACGGAGCAGATCGCTTATAGCAGCTCAAGGAGCGATATTAATGAAACAAGCTAGTGCTGATGCTGCATGTCTAGCTATTATTGCTTTTTCATAGAGGACCTCGAACTCCGTCGTCAACCTAATCGAGTATGCCATATCAGTAGATCGCCCGCCTACTGACGATGAATGTTTATGGCCTGTACTTGACCCTAGTGGCGTGCTGCAGCTTTCCGAGCTGCTGCCGGGGTCAAATAGTCCGCCAGCAGAAATAGCCGATCGACTAACGCCACTTCTTTGTAGCTGATCTTCTTCTGACTTGAATGGTTTCCAGTCGTTGCGCGATGGCTGGAAGCTAATGAAGCTTGTCCGGTGTATTTTTATACTTGGAACGGCCGAGGTCAAGACAAACGTTGCGGGGAACATGACCACCAGTATCATACCGCATACAAGGACACAAGAGAACAGAATGATTAATTCCATCTCGATCAATGACCACAGTGCAAGGTCAATATTGTTGCCTGCCAATAAGTATACAAGTTAGAAAAGTGTGTTTTGAATCCATGCTTACTTTGATGTACTTACTATCGACAATAAGCTCTCCGTGTATCTGCAAGATCGACACCATGCGCATCACGCTTGATCCTACAACGGATAATGCGCAGAAAATAGCAGTGAATCGCGCAAATCTATGGTGACGAGGTAGATCAAGAGTCCAGCACGGTCGAATCGCAATCGCTACTAGAGAAATGTCGGTTGCTATTGAAAATGCACAATTAAAGGTTTCTTCCGCCAACACATCGATGCAGATACCATCGATAGACGGTTGCCATAGCTTCGCTAAAGGCTGGCATCGAAGCGGTGAGATTACCACAGACGCAATGATATACAGACAGATAAGTACCAACAACATCATACATGAGATTCGGCACCATGGTTGGTGAAAGACTCGAAGGTATAAGAGTAGGATGGATATCTTGCCAAGTAACACTGCGATTCGAGTCGATGCTTCTGTGGCTAGCAATATCTTGGCAAGTCGATGGCCATCATGCGGGATAGCTGGGTCGAGCTGTCGGCCATAGCCATATGAGCATGCGATCAAGTATAAGATTGCAGATACAAAGGAGACGATCTAGTTCGGGATATTTGTCAGAAGAGTAAGTCATAGGCTATATATAAGGCGTAATAATAGAAGCCATGTCTAGGTCAGAGCAATAGAATAAAAAATGAAGACTAAAACGTACCCAGGCGATAACAGCTGTCATATCATCATACCATATTGTTGACTTGACCGATGCTCTATGCCAAAAACGTGCTATCAAAAACATCGTAGTC
The DNA here is from genome assembly GCA_009806295.1 of Davidsoniella neocaledoniae. NCBI lineage: Eukaryota > Fungi > Ascomycota > Sordariomycetes > Microascales > Ceratocystidaceae > Davidsoniella > Davidsoniella neocaledoniae. The sequence continues at coordinate 44,068 of RHDR01000048.1, read as the reverse complement.
AGAACTAATGACACCACAACGGTGATACGAATCAGATTTGACCCATCAGTGCTTTCATCAGTTTCCATAATGAGGTTTCACTTTCTAACACACTCTCGGTATATAACAAATACTGAAATGGAGATGATAAAGGGGAGTAAGACATACACATATATGTCAAAGAAACATCATGTCTTTTCAAGGGCAGATATCACGGAGAATCCAAGTCGACTTCATGGCACTTTATAATCTACTTAATTACCGCGTTCAATATAGACACGCTTCATAGAGAACATATTGATTCTAGTTGTAGACGTGGGCATTTGATGGCGTATGCAATTAGACGCCGTGGATAATTGGCGTTCTGGTGTGTTGTTCCAAGACAAACGAACGGGTGGTCATTGGATACAGGAGATTCTATGCCTGGTATGCTACGGAATAAAGTACGATGTGTACTGTATTCTGTTAAATTTAATCAACTATTTTATTTATTTATTTAACCTTTTACGTCTTTATGTAGATCACGTAGATCTGACTCTAGTGGATCGTTAGACGTCGAGAAACCCTAATAGCCTAAGGGAATATGTGTTGGTTGCTCCTAAAAACCTACGACGAAGGGGAATTTTTCGTCTTTGGACAAAGGAGGAGGCACCGTGAACTCAAAGGTACCCCCCCGAGGGTAATAGGAAGGAAGGTTGATGTAAACCATTTTAGAAAATGAAGACTAGCATAATGATTCATGATAAAGGTTAAATGGTGAGTGTGTATAGGGTTAAAAGCTGCTCTAGCGTCATCACTATTTTCTAGAAACTAGGCATTTGTGTTGTCCTGTAAAGCAGAAAGGGATGGATAGGATGAAACAGCTATGAGTTGCTGAACAACAAGACAAAGGCACTGCGAAGGACTTTGTTCCAGTTGTTATCTAAAACTGAATATAATATGTGCTATATCTTTACCACCCGTATAAGATCTGCAACACATTCCAAGACTCACGATCACGGATTGGCTGCTGTGGCAAGGTGACTCTACATGTACATAGCCGTTTACATGTCTAGCTATATTTGAGTAACGTCAAACTATGATGTTATTATTACCGCCAACACAAAAAAAAGTAGAGTCTCACGCAGGGAAGATATCGGCGTGTTTGGAATTTCGTTAGATTGTTGAACAGCATTCAAGACAAGATGCTCTGGAGTTCCCGAGAAAAAAAGAGATGCGTGTGTTCCTGTGATAAACGACGCGTTTTGGTTCTTTATAAATGCAATACTCCGGTCAAGGGCGAATCATTTTGGGCTGAGAATTTATCTCTCTTGATTGCTGTTCTCAAGAACCGCATATCATTCAATATGGTGTATCGATTGCTGTCTCTCGTGTTGCTGCTGTTACCAGATGTTATAACAGTAAGCAAACAAAGATATATTATTGAATTCGACACGGCAAAAGAAAAATGAAATCAAGCTAAATGCTATAGAGACGAATGCTTACCCGAAGATACCTATATAGGAACATGATTTTAGTTTGCTTTATGTTCGAGACGGCAGCCTCGCAATTATTCGAACCTTTGATCACGATATATTCAGAGGGGCATCTATCGAAAGGACTCGACTAACCGAGAGAGAAATCTTGAAGATCGAAGGTATCAAGACCGTATGGAAGAACAAGTCTGTTTCATTAGCCAAACCGGACTTGATCAGTAAGTTCGCAGATGATGCTAGTTCGCCCGCATATTTACAACATAACATCATGGGAGTTGCCAAACTGCACAAGAGAGGTATATTCGGCAAGGGAGTCAAAGTTGGCATTGTTGATACGGGTGTCCAGTACACACATCCTGCAGTAAATAGTATATCGTATTAATTAACAGAGGTTCTCTGCGCTGATAATTGATATTATAGCTAGGCGGTTGCTTTGGGAGTGGATGCAAGATCCCAGGCGTCTAGCCTTTGTTGGGAACGGAGGTAAGTTGTCCCTATCATGTCATAAGAGCTTATTCTGATCCTATCGTACATGATAGCATGACCCGATGCTGGCGATAAGGAGCCCGATGACGATCCCTACGAAATGCAGACACATGGAACTCATGTAGCCGGCATTATTGGCGGAGAGACTGCCAAGTAAGTGCTGAATCTACAAGTAGGGGAACAATGATCGATCAATAGGAGGTTAGTTGGCGTGGTGTTGCTCTCGAGGCGTCAATATACGTCTACAAAGTATTTTTCTCGTCTAAAGACACGGATGAAGCCACTGCGATCGATGCCTTTCTCCGTGCCGACTCTAATGGTGTAAGACCCCCACGTAGAATATGTCTGGGATAGTACTAACATAACTTAGGTTGACTTTATCAGTTGCAGTGTTGGAAGCGTTCTTGGCTGGTCTGATAATGCCTAGGCGGATGTAGCTGACAGACTCGTGACCAAGAAAGGTGTAGTCGTCGCTATAGCAGCTAGCAATGATGGAAGAGCTGGACCTTTATATGCAACATCTGGAGCATCTGCTGAGAATGTTCTTGTGGTGGGTTCGGTGGAAGGTGAAGTATCAGCCCTGCCGGCAATGATGGCCTCGTTCAGATCGGGCAACTCGACACACAAAGTTAAGATTGGCTACGTGCCTTCAATCGATGTTTTTGAAACTTCTATCGTGGACTGGCCGATCATTCCTCTGTCATACAATACATCGATCCCCGACGAAGCCTATACTGCGTATCCCAAATGAATGTTCAACTTCACCGGCGTCATTCCGTTGGTTCAACGTGGATCTTGCGCTATGATGACAAAGCAATCGAACCTTGCGGCACCTGGAGCTACCAAGATTTTGATATATAACGAGAATGGTCCTATGGCGGCTTTATTCACTAACAATCACTCAACACAGGTTGGTCTCATCGAAGCAAATGCTGGCCAAGCTATCATAAACGTACACCTCGCTGGATTCAATGTGATCGCTGATTTTGATATATAATCGTATGTATCGATATCTTGATATGAGATCCTTATCTTGTGTGATGAGATAGTTTGTCAGAAATTGCCGTTTTATACATCCGTGCTTGAATAGTAAGCGTCAGCTACTACCCTGAGAATTACAGATTTATTCTTAGGCTCAATCTATATACAAGTGAAATAATGGTATAGATAATATGCTGCCCAACCATATAAAAGAGATAAATCTTCTCTATTCTCATACTTTCTATCTAAGTCAACTTACCCATTTGTTATTCTCGATCACTAAAAAACCAACAGTAACATTACCAACTTCTTCACAATATGCCTCCACGATGGTTTGTCGAAAAGATACACGAAGAAGCCGCATCTGGAGAGCTTGATGAGGCTCAGATGAAATATTTCTTAAACGAAGATAAAGCCTTACTTGAGATGGATAATCTGTAGACCGGCTACATGCCTCTAAAAACCGCAATACCTAATCACCATGATCGATCAAATAGAAAAGCTTTCATATTTTCTATCCGCGTATGGCGATTCAATAACCTGTAAGTGCAATTCGTTGTGTCTATATATTCTAATTATATGCTGACTTCATGGTCGTTTCTAAAGTCAGTCGTCGAATTTCTCATTATACACTTCAGTCTTGAATATTCTTCAAGTGAGTTTTTGCTGAAGGTCAAGGAGGCCCAGCGCATAAATTCTTCTCTGAAAGACACTATCTACCTTACCTCACGTGAGATTATTATTATTCTACTTCAATCACGATGTGAAATTCCAATACTAACACTTTGCATTGAAAGAATAATTGGCGACGAATTTGCCGAGTTTCGTGAAAACTCTTGCAACCTAGAAAGTTGGGTATGTATCATATCAATATCATAATGAAATGAAATCTGTGAATTATATACACGTATTAACACATTTATCAGCTTTTAGAAACATTGTACTTATGGACATAGAAGTTTATTTGTCATTACTATGTAAAATCGATGACTCGGCGACTTTTCTTCTCATCAACACAAAAGTGAAAGATAACTCAATTTTTCTTTCTTTTACATAAGTCAACCCAAAAGTCGCATCAACTCACTAAACCAACATACACTTTTCTTACTACTTCTACACTGTATTCAACATGTCGATGCAAGTCTACAATGATTTCCCCATCATTGCTGGTCAAATCAGACGTTTAATCCTCGAACCTGGATATGATTCTGATCCAATCATCTGCCGATTCCAAGTCGAAAACTGCACCAAAGCCTGCTCAGATCAGCATCCGTATGAAGCTCTCTCATATACTTGGGGTGGTCAGACGCCATCCGAGTTAATAACCCTCGAAGGTCATCCTTTCCAGGTGACTCTCAATGTTCTCCAGGCACTCCAAGGTCTACGATATCAAAACAGCCAACGCATCTTATGGATAGATGCTGTTTGTATCAACCAAGCAGACATGGCAGAAAAGGCTCACCAAGTCACTCAAATGGATCTAGTCTATAAGTACTGTGCTACGTGTCTTGTATGGTTAGGGCCCAATCCAGAAGTGTTCCCGCCGCAGAGCATTGCAAACTTCTTCTGCCAACTGGGATTCGAGAATCGGTCGATGAAGGAAACTATACCAAATTCTCGGGCATCTGCCACGTATGCCTTGGGCTTCTTCGTGAGGCATCATTGGTGGACTCGTAGTTGGACAGTTCAAGAGCTCGTACTGCCCCCACGCGTCCGCTTTCATTGGGGCACTGTCTCTGCAGATTTGGCCGAGTCTGTTTCTTCACACATGTATGCCATGTCAACCATGATGACTAGTATGATGCCATTGCAAAGTCAGCTCTATGTCTACCCAGTAGCCGAGAATCTGCAAAGATGTTTGTCTCAGCAGCACACTATGTCTCTGAATGAAACGCTTTCAACATGGTTCAACCGAAGGGCTGCTGTAGAACATGATGAGATATTTGCTTTTCTAGGCATTTGTCCTGAGTTAAGGGAACTTGTGGGAAAGGTCGATTATAGCATTGACGTGAAATTACTGGTAACTAAGATATCACGAGTAATCTTGAAAAGCCAAGGGCTTGACGGCTTGATTGGTTTAGACTCTTGTCTACGCCAAGCTAACTATCCGTCTTGGGTTGCCCATTTTGTTGGGCCACAGAGCGAAACATCAGAAAACACATACAAGCTCACGAAAAAGTTCTTCTCGAATTACGCAGTGACGACCCATCTCAACAGAAGTCCAAATAGCCTTACCTTTGACGGTGACAATATTCACCTCAAAGGCTACTATCTCGATGAAGTAGATCTAGTTGAGACCGACTTCCCCGATGAAAATGCCTGGGCAACTTCGATGAACAAAGATTTCCAAACACGATTCGACGCAATTCCAGTGTCTAGTCTCGCCAACAAAGACGAAACGATTCGGCGAGGCCTGCGCGGTCCAACAGACGGTGAAACCTCCGGAGAACAGCTAAACCATATCCTATCTGGCAATTTCTTACACTCGGGTGGCCTAGCATTCTACAGAACTAAGACGGGAATCATGGGCTTTGGCCCGAATCAGATCAAGCCAGGACATCAGATTTGGGCTCTAGAGAGCTCGGCGTTGGCATATGCGCTAGAGCAAGTTGTTGGCCAAGAAAATCACTTCAAGTTGGTCACGGCAACTCCGATTCACGGTGTCAATGGAGACCAGCCTATCGAAAGCTACGGACTATTGCTGCAGGATATCACGATTGTTTGAATTTAAATATTTAGACTCTAGGCCATGTAGTTAGACAATCTATTGTTCACGAATCTAGTCAAACGCTATACTTTTTTTCATCTACACAATGGTGTTGTGATTTCAGACCTACTAGCTTCAAATGTGATATACCAATATATGATCGTCATTATTATTATTACTATTATAGTTTATGGCACTAAGTATCAAGACTACACAATATGCCCTATACGCTGCATCTCGAACTCTTCTTCTTCAGAGGGATGATGTCGATGTTGATACTGGCTCACGCCCTCCATCCGTCTATGGCGCTGGCCATTGCGGGAGTCGGCTTCGCTCAGTGTGGTCGAACTGGGTGTTTCTGGCCTAGGCATCTTAGTAACCAATACATCTTCATCTGGATCAGTATTCCGTGACGAGGATCCCATTAGAGTTCCACCCTTGGAGATATTAGAGGCGGCGGTACGCCCGACCTGCTGCGAGCGCTTTTCCGCCGAGTTGATATATGTCGTCTTCATATGGTGTATCAGAACACGTAGAATAGGTATGGATGCGGCCATTATCGTCGTGCCGACTTCAGCTGCTGACCAGATAACTAGTTCGGCGCCCCAGTCTATGAGAGATAGAAGATTAAGTTAGCATGTCCTAGGTAGAATGAGTGGCAAGATTGAGTCAACTTACAAGTAAAGTCACCGCTAATCAAAGACGGGATCTTGCTAGCTTTGATGTACGCAGTCATAGCGGCACTGATATGACATGTCAGTATGTATTTCTTTCCTATCCGTTGGTTGGGTTTCTTGTTGTTGAAGCTTACCATACACCCATGCTCATAGCAACGCCGACACCAATCTTTTCTTTCATCTTCATCTGCAACCCCCAGATAATCTTCCATGGAAGCATAGCCAGCAGCAAATCCATGGTTCCCGACCAAACTATTCGGTAGTTAGCTTACTATACCTAGCAACACAAGTTCGTCCCAGAAAAGAAGACCTACCAGCACCAAAAATACCATAGTTGACAGTAAGAACTGCTCCAGGGCTCCACCAGATAAACAAAGCACTAAAGCCCATGGTTATCAAGATAGTAACGATGCTAAACCACACAGCAGCGCGCCAATATCCGTGCGTAATACGTAGCAAGGTCACGGCAAACGATATTTTACTGAATATGGACGCGAAGATAGAGATGAAGCCGGAGACGTTGCCGTAGACAGTTAGTTTTGACAGATTTGCCGGGTCAATGAACCCAATGTGAGCGCCCATGCCAAGCTGAGTATTATATTCTGTCAAACATACGTTTGCTATAAAGATGGCCTAGTCGACACGAGAAGCAAGGTTGGAGCAGGATTGTGTTAGTGAGCAAACACAGCTAAAGAAAATAAGGAATAAGGTCTGTGTGTTCTATTCCATCCAAGTGGCACCTTAGTTCGGTATTAAGGAAGAATAGATAGACGACATCAGATACAGAATATGAAATAGTTCTTACATATGATAATAGCAGAATATAATCATCCCACCAAAAGCCTCGTTTATTCAATGATTTGCAGTAAGCTCTCAAGCCAACAAATATTGTGGATAGGCCCAGCATTACCCAGCTTACTACTCGCATTCTCTGGCCAAGATTGTCATCTGGTGACACAGATGTGTTCCCAGAGCCTTTGTCGAAGGCACTCATGGCTCTGTATTGACGCAGATATCGTTTTGTTGCTGGTAAAGAGTAAAACAAAAAAGAGCATATGAAGAAAGGGAGCTGAGGCGCGTCGCAAGATCGGAGTATTTCACGGTATGGTAACAACGTGTATAATGTCAAGTTGACGATATGTACACAGAGTTGTCTTTTTGGAGTATATCATTAGTAATGAAGTTTTAGAAGTAGCAATAACGTTTCCATAAGATCATAAATATAAATTAGTTGTCAGAGATGAGGATAATGGAAAGACTCGTATGTAATAGAAAAGAAAAAGAAAATAGGGAATCCAATAGGGAGAAACGAAGGTATTCCCAATAACTTCAAGAGTCGCAAATTGTTGTTTTGTTCTTGTGTATTGAAGCTAAAGACGGATATAGAAGCAAAGAAGATAGTACCTTCAGTAAAGTACTGATCGTGTCAGAGGGGACTAGAGATATACATATAGTATCCCAGACGCATTGCATCCTTTCCTTGGACTACAACTATCTTATCCGGCTGGGGGAGGGGGTCTATATTAGGAAATAGGTCATTTTAGATCGACATATCACATCCCCAGGTATAATAATCAAATTCTACGCATCCTGTAACTATTGATAAGGTATTCCGCTTCCCATACACATGTAGTAGTAGTAATCGGTTCATACTCTTTCTATATAGCTTTCTCAGATAGATCTCCTAAGCTTTGTTATCGCTCTATTCAAGGTACAACTTGCATTTGGTACCAGTGTCCAGTATTCTCGCATTGTCAGATCCCTTGGAACCCAACTAGATAGGGCACGTATTATTATCATCCTAGACACGAACACATTCTTGATTCTTAATTCTGATTCTATGTATCCAACGGACCGCTGGCATCGCGTAGAAGAAAGACACACAGTCTGTATCTTTTAGGATATGCCTTGTTGACATCCACCAGCGTAAGAATGATGAAGCAGAACTCGTAGAATGAAATTATGGTTAAGGTCTTGATGTCAAACAATAGCCAACCATAGAGGGCCAACTTGAAAAGATGGAAGACGCCACTGGAATAGCTTTGCCGAGTTTGAATAAGAGGAAGAACACAAGAGAGATAGCAACAGAAACAAAAGAAAACAGGAGGGAGGCCAGGCTGTCGATCATCTTTTCGGCCGTGCATAAAGGCGTGAAGTGATTGTACAGATAGAGTTTTAATTTACCCAGAATATGCAACTACATGTAGCTGTACAGTGTCAGCTTCAGACTTGACCTTGATCGAGGTCATCATATCTGTAAGTAGCACCAGACCGGATATCTCAAGTATCTCAAGTGGCCCGGTATTGGCAATAACGCAGATCTTGAAATCTTCGGCGCATTGTCCATTTACGGAATTCAAAGCTGTGTTGCTGCTGTCTGGCAAGATTCTTACACTAAAAAAGATGTTCACTTTTATATTAACTACTACATGTGTATTTGAATATAGGCGAAGCACAATCACAAGCACACTCTCGTTTACTGTTGTATACAAATATACACTCAAAGAAAATAAGTCCTTCCCCGAGATTCAACAGAAACGCGGAGAGTAAATAAGCTAGACATTGTCTATCCCTAGCCGCCCAAGATTCCGTCGCGTCCTTCGGCTTCCTTCATGCCAAATAAACTTAACAAGGACCTAGGCCTTTGTAAGTTCAAGTCAAGTCATAAGTGTCTATTTCTACCATTATATCTACCATGAATGACCACCGGCCTTAGGCACATTCCAAGGCGGCAAACTACCCTATCATTGTTCTTACGTCGGTTGTTTATTGGCCCGCTGTATTCTAGTTTATAGCGCCTTACAGTGCCGGATTCCCTCAAGTTACCAGCATCTTCTTCTTTGTTGGGTTTTGCATATTTAGGAGTCGGAGGAGAAAGAGGATGGGAATCAAGCTTATGATTGATTCCCTTTTAGTGCTAGTCGATCGGGGAAGTTCTTATTGCTTACATTGTTGCTTTCTTTTGTTATTTCATCGTCCACACGCAGGTCTTGGTTTTATGGTCAACTTGATCGACAAAAATACACTCGAGCTTACACAATATGTACAACTATCTGAATATCCAGCTGATGTGAACTCGGAATTCATCTCTTTTCTCTCCCATAACAGCTTCACACTATCGCGCCATTGACCTGTCATCTTCATTCCGTTTGTGTAAGTGGGCAAATTTCGGACTTTGCACATCAACCCGTTTTTCAAATTCTGGCTTGTCTTACTTTTCAACAAGAAACAAGCATCATTGTCTTCCCGAGTCTTGCGGGTCTTTCTCTACTAATTATACAATACAATTAGTGATATATGCATACAGATATAATCACATTTTGCGTATTACCCTAGTATCATATCACTGGTCAAAGTAGTTGTCTAAATAAATACTCAGTGTTAAGAAGCCTGCATTTTCTATATGATCTACTTCAAGAAACACCCCTCAGGGAGATAGATAAAAATGTGGCTTGTTTCGTAACATACTCGGATACTTCCAGCTATTTCATTTCACAGTGTATAACTACATGTATTTATATCTGTATGTATGCTCGCAGGTGATCTCATCCATACCTTGAAGAGGCCGAAATCTCGCTAGCCTAACTCTTCAGTTGTAGAGTGAATAAATTCCTGACTTATCGCCTAGGGCTTCTTTTTATCCTTAATAAAGTCATCCTGCGCCTGTCATGCCGAATTTGATATCCTAGTCGAGAGAGAGGCATTGTACACTTCCCCGGCTTACGATCTACATATACTAATAGTAGTTTATATGTTCATATGTGTATGAGGCCTAGATGTCATTACATACATATATATACAGATACACCTGGTAGTTATATGTAGACAAATCATGTTTGTCCCCCCTGGAGCCTGCATCCAGCTTTGCCATGAAGTCTGGTACCAAAAGCAACGGCAGTTCGCATTTGTCTGTGCTCTTTCAGCTTTACTAATATGCTCCTAACTTTACCACTTTCTTCATTTTTTCCTGTTGGACATGTTCAGCTTCATCATCAGAGCTCGCTGATTGATTACAGGCAACCAACCAGTTACATCACGCTAAAACCACCAAATGTGAACGAAACCCCGTCTTATCTCTCTTTTTTTCATCCCTTTTTTCCTTGAGTTGGCGTATCATCTCTTGAACTCGTTCATCTTTCCTCATTTTTTCTCACCTTTATCTTTATTTTTCTACCAAAGACAGATACTCGATCGTGAACTCGGGATCATCGTCATTTGTCCGCTATCAACTTTTTCCGGTCAGCTTACTTACGAGCTTACCCTCAATATTGTAAATCCAAGTATTTCATGCTCAAGATCAATATTATCCCTAGGTCCTGTATTTTCATTTCCACTTGTATTAGGAGAATGTAGTGTTTCTCTCAGAAACGTTTTTTATAGAACCCAAGTCTTGCTTTCTTGCTTTAGCGAATATAGCAGTTAATCACGACATGCCTTCACACAGCTAGACCGTATTGTTTTCCATCAAGTATGAGTTATATCTGTATATATATTAATGCTACTGTCGTATATGTATGTACATTTTCGAATGCTATGGAATATCACGATACTATATGACATGAAATTTCACGTTACCTTTTCCTTACACCTTTACCCGCTGGTATCTCGTAATACGTGAACCATCACTGAGTCTCTGCTGCACTTTTTCATGCTTGTAGCCAAACAAGCGGCAACAGCCAGAAGCGGCCAAAGTAGTAGACGAAGCCTAGAGATAGAATTGCAAGAGCAACCACAGACGATAGCCAGTAAGGAAGGCTTGTGCTTCCCTTACCACCAGGCGGACGAACAAACGGCATCACGATGAGGAACTACATTTGGTTATGAGGTTAGAAACTATGCGTTTTACAAACAAGATAGGGTGGTAATATCAAGCAAACTTACAATATTTCCGATCAGGTAGAAGCCAATGACTACCCATGGAACAGTAAACATGGACTTGAAGGTATCCTTTTCGGTAAAGCGCAACTTGATGAGGCCAATAGTAACGGCTGTCAACATCACGGTGGTTGGGTAGCTGCCTAGACTGACGACAAAGGTGAAGGCATCGCCAGCAGGAGGCGCACATATGAAGATGATGCTAACTAATAAATGCAGTACCAAAGCACTTAACGGAGTCTTGAAGGGCCGATTCTCCATTAAAATACCTGGGAATGGCATAACGCCATCTTTGGAGAGTTCCTGGATGACACGGGCTAGGGTTTAACAATAGGGTTAGTATGAAGGGAGAAGATAAGACAAGAAGCGACGAGACTTACGAATGGTGAAAGCAATGCCAAGGAGATGGCCTAGAGCAGACATAGCAACTAGAGCGGGCAAAACACGAGTGCCGGCATTATCACCAAACATGTTCTTGAACAACGTAGCAGCCACAGTGACATCGGACTTGACAAGATCCGCCTTGGACACAGCCGCGAACTAGTACAGATACTGTTGTTAGCTTTCAATGACCGTTTAATATTGAGAAGGGGTAAGAAGACCCACGTAGGCCACGTTGGCTAGTGTATACAGCACACCGAGTGAGGCCATAGACAGTGGCAAAGCAATCTTGAGGGTACGCTGGGGATTCTTGACCTCAGACAAGACAGCGTTGACATTATCATAGCCATTGTAAGAAAATATGACATTAAGCAGCGCTGTTCCGATCTTGTAGCCACTGCTCGACGTACCCTCAAACGCATTAGTGAAGTTATCTGGCTTATCGACCTTGAGATGGCCAGCCAGTGCCGCAAAGCCACAGCACACGATGAACAGCAGCGTGAAGATCTTGACCACCGACATAGCGTCCTGAATAGCCCGGCCAGCACGCGGCGCAACACTATGTACACCGACGGCAAAGGCAACACTGCCAATGGCACAGCCGCGTAATTTCCAGGTAGTAGAAGTGGCACCGGCGGCCACGAGGATATACGACGAGAAGGTGATGGCGTTACTAGCAGATACCTGCAAGAAGACACAGTAGAAGACGTAGATGCATGTGGTTAGTAGGCGTGGGTTGAAGGCGCGCTCTAGATAGTTCTTCATGCCACCTGACCGTGGGATCGCTAGGCCAAACTCGAGCATGACAAGAGAGCCGCATCCAGCGATTAGGGCACCGACTACCCAGAGGATAAGAGACATCCCGACACTACCAGACTGCTTATAGATCGTGCTTGGCGTAGAGAAGATACTATGCGGCAGGATTAGTATCCGTTTCTAGATAACAGAAAGGGAAATTAAGAGGTCGTAGTCTTACCCGGAGCCAATAATCTTATTCATGATCAACGACACAGCACCAAAGACTCCAATAGTCCGTGGCTGCAGCACATTCTCTTCAATGGCCAGCTGGGCATCTTCGCCGCTCGAGTTTCCATCGTGACTAGAAGAGTCGATAGCCTCTTCTAGAATATCTGTTAGTACAACTACTCTAGTATAGACGCTTCAAGGTAACACTAAAGACATAACTTACCGACGATGTTGTGATCTTTGACACTCATGGTGATTCTAGATGCAATCTCTGTAACTGTATCGCCACTGGAATTGGAAACTATAGGTAGAGCAACAGCAAAAGAACAAAGAGCTTCCAGACACTAAGTCAACATAGCAAGCCAAGTAACACTAACTACATGGCATTTCCCAGACAAAGTCGACAGCTGATGATTGTTCTTTTAAGCACCACAAATTCATCCAGCAACTGGTCATTTGCTGCTCGGTCTTCGTGATAGCGCCATATACGCAATGGCAGGCCCAGCCTGTCGCCATCAGAGGATAGCCAACTAGATAAACAGCATATAAGTGGAAGGCCAGGACGTTCGTAGTGAGCGTCGTAGTGGGATAAATCCAAAGCCCCAGGGCATATAGCGGCCATCCTCATCCTGCCCGGATGACATTCTGTTCTATTGCGTTCAAGAGGACGGGCTCAGAAGGACAAAGTCGCAATTGCAGTCGTGATGTTACATCATCAACAGAGTGGATAGGCCTTCAAGGGAAGGCATGTACTTACAAATTAGCCTGCAACTAGCTACCTTATAATTGGCCGGCCCTTTGGTCTAAGAAGCTTAGAGTCCACCGATTCCACTGGCGCCAAGACTGGTTGGCAGATTTGACATGCGTAATCGAAAAGGAATAAGAGACGAACGAAGGGGAAAATGGCTTACCTTTTGCCGTTTACCTGTTCGCTACTCTATAAGAATAAAAACCCGTGCTTGGTTGCTACGATGAGGTGATTTGCATTGAAAGGCCGAGATTAGGCCCAACCGCTATTTCTTAGTCTTTTTAACCTTTTGTCTAGAAGAAAAGCTTTAGCAAGAGCGGAACTAGCCGCATTAATACGGTATATTAGCGGGAAATAGAAGCTTATGTGGTGGCATCGATAATACTCCATTCAAGATCGTGATCGATGCAGATCGTGACGACATATCAGGCCCTGCATATATTAGACCTCATATTGGACAATACAACAACACTCTCTTTTCTCGTACTGATATCTCACAACACGCTCGATACGGCCGGCAATCTAGGCGTTTTCTCGGTTGCACAGAAAATAGCGTCGCATGCAAAAAATCAGCGCACCAGGCCGGATATAATCGATATTACACATACATACATAGTAGGCATACATGGCATATATATCTGTAGGCTGCCAGCCGGCTTGAATCGCCGTGCTACTTTACCGAGTCCATCTAAGCTTCCATATAGCCCTTTTGCTTTCTTGATTTCTCCCTTCTGTCCAAAATGGCCATTAAATCTGTCGAGTTCCAGTCTTTCGACGTCCCCGGCGCCCGCACATATTTCAACAATGCTCTGCCGCACGGTTTACAGGTCAAGACTCCCGATGGTTCGCAGCCCAATCTAGAACAATCCGTGGAGGCCATCAGGCATTCGCGGCCTCGGGCAAACTCCAAGAGCTCCTCGATCGTCACGGTGCTGTACTATTCAGAGGCTTTGGCCATGCGTCGGCCAAGACTTTCTCGAGCTTGATCAACGCTGCTGAAGAGGCACGAGGATACTTTCCTCACGAGCAGATTGGCCTGGCCGGCAAGAGAACACCCCTAGAAAAGAATATCTGGACAGCCAACGAAGGTTCACCACTGACGAGATTCTACCAGCATAACGAGGTAACGCCAAGTCCTTCGGCAGACATCTCCGGCTCGGGATATGACAGTGACTAACCCTGTATTCATGCAGTACTCCAGATACACTCGCTTCCCCTCGAACATCCACTTCTACTGCGTTACCAAGGCCTCCAAGGGAGGCGCCACGCCTATCGCGCACTCCGCCAACGTCTTCGAGAAAGTCGCAGCTGCCATTCCTGAGCTAATCGCCGGCGTAAACGAGCGCGGTCTCGCCATGAAGATGGTTTTCAAGGCCCCCGGCCAAGAAGTCAAGGTCAACCCGTTCAACTGGGCCGGCTTCTATAGCTTTGGCCAGGAGCTACAGCCCTGTGATGACGAGAAGACAACGCGAGAAAAGGTCGAGAAACAGGTGCGGCGTCTGACGCATGATTTCAGCTGGAAGGAGGATAATAGCTTGGAAATTGTCCAGCATATCCCCGGCTTGCGTAGAGATCCGGCAAATGGACGGCCGACGTGGTTTAATGGCCTGGTCGGACGTCACGGCATGACACGAGATATCGGTGCCCTCGATCCGCCTCATGTCGGCCGTGATGGCATGACCTGTAAGTTAAACACCAAGATATACCTTAGATTATTCAGCTAACATAGTATGCCGGTAGACTTGCCGTGTGCCTACGGTGACAACACGCCTATCCCGCGTGAATATCTCGACAAGCTCATTGACGTCATCGAAAAGGAAGAGATCAACGTTGTGTTAGAAGAAGGCGACCTACTGCTAGTCGACAACTTCCAGGTCTCGCACGGCCGTGAGCCTTGGGAAGGCGATAGACTGATTCTAGTTTCTATGTGGGAGGGTCCAACAAGATTGGCGTATACTAGTCAGGCCAGGCCTCCATACTAGAAAAAATACCATATTATGGATGATACCAGGCTATAAACGTCCCCTATTGTCTCCAAGTTTGCAAACATGCATTGCTACACTTTTTTCGCTGAACATTCTGAGACTCACGGACCTATATGTACGTTCGTTTGTCCACACCGCAATATCCCGTTTCTTATTAGTGTTTATCAGTGTTTGCTAAAATCTATACTTCTCACTATAAGTGTGCTCTTTAGGGTTAGTACTATTATTAAGTATAGAAGCTATAGACCCTAACAACCGCAGTATACTGAAACAGAGACACCCAAACTTAGCGTTGTACGAGTAATTCTTTTCGGCAATTATTTAGTCGGAAGCTTGGTCTACGACTATGTTTACAAGATGTTACGCGAAAACAATGTCAGAGCCCAAAGTTACGATATTACCACGCTAGCTTCAACATATTAATCTCGAACAAATGAGAAAACAAGGAGCCGAAAAAAAAAAATGCCAAGAAATCGGACTACAAATACAGAACAAATCTCAAACAACAGGGTAAGAAAATAAAAAAAGAAGAGGGCTTCGAGCTAAATTGCAGCCAGGCAAGCCGAGGGTCTTGAGTCCTGACTAATTACGCCAATGTAGGCAGAGAAAGCAGTGTAACTAGTTCACGAGAGAAGAGGGCGCTTCGCTTTTTATATGTATATGAGTATCTGTATATCAGTATTATTATATGCTTTTTATATGTACGTATGTAGTGTATATTAGTACATCAGTATTATAACTAAGCGCAGAAAGCTTGTTATACAATTATAACTAAAAATGGAAAATAAAGGACAAAACCAAAGAAAAGTTACTGATGTTTACAGTAATTTTCATGATGAGCCGTCCGAACTGCATATCGTGAGATCTGTCGTCGATGAAGCAAGTCCGAGTAGAACTATACATATGATCTACAAATTTACTGAGCCAGCTAACTTTGAAGAAACCAAGAACAAAAAGAGGGGGGAAGAGCTTCTGAAGAAAAAACAAAAAAGTTCTAATCCTTGCATCTCTAGAGATTTGAGGGAAAACCCTTGTTCATCCAAGACAGCTTATTCTGAGACAGACCCTTGGAAAAAAATTATTGGATTCAATGGATCCGGGATTTCTAGCGCGTTTACAATTGACATAGTACAATTTGGCTTTTTCCATGTCAAACCCGGGAAACCCAAAGTGTTCTTTTATTGACTTTCTGCCGTGATCTTGAAATCGGTCGTTGCATGGCAGGACGAAGCGGTTGGATTGCTAAGAGTTAGGACTAACTAGTTACATATGTAGAAACACATTCAGTGTTAAGCTACAAGCTGATACTTGGTTTCTTCGTCTCAACTCTAACACGGAGTTGTCATCTTTGTCGTCATCACTATTTCCACAGAGACCTCCGAAGAACAAGTGAGAGCCAGGGGGAGAAATGGCCCGGCCAACATAGTCTCTTTGGATATACTAGCAAGTTCTTCTCGGCTTGCCTCATGCTTTGCAGATGGTGAGACGATATTCGGGGTCATTTCTTGACGATTCTTAGGGGGGGGGGCATGTCTAAGGAGGAGAAGAAGGAGAGCAATGTGACTCTGTGTTATTCGGTCCAGCTTCTCAAGTCGGGGCCTGGATTACTTACAAAGTCTGGCTCTTACAATGTGATGTGATTATATTGAAGAACGAGGAAAATAAGACAGAGAAAGCATGGTTGGGCAAGATTACAAGTAAATGCAATAATGGTTCTGTCCCATCTGAGAATAATACTGGAATATTAAAAAAAAGAATGCCTATTTTATGGACGTTTCTAAAAAGGCTCGGACCACTATAAACCTTGAACTCTAAATAGCTAGTATATACATGTATACTGTTTTGTTTTGTCTATTTGAACTGACATATGTAATTTTCTCTTTTTCTCTTCTGTTTCTCTTTCTTCTTACTTGTTCGTCATCGTTCTCCGTGCTTCAAGTTTCGTAGCCGCTGCAAGTCAAGCGCCGTGTTTGCTTTCTTATTCATTCATTCATTCTTATTCTATTCTTATTCTTTCTTTTCTTCGTTCCTTGACTACCCGAGTTCTCTCCTTCTCTTCTTTTCTTTTCGAACTCTTCGTAGTAGCTTCTTGAACTGCTCTCGGCCTTGTTCCGCCTGCTCTGCTTCGACTTGTCTCGTCCGGTTTACGATCCAATTGTCGAATCTTGAGCGTTCAACTTACGTTATCTTCGGCATTCCACCGCCTTTTCTTGCGTAGTTACTACAACTTTTTCTTCTCCAGCTGGTCTATATTTTGTTTAT
This sequence comes from Davidsoniella neocaledoniae, assembly GCA_009806295.1. NCBI lineage: Eukaryota > Fungi > Ascomycota > Sordariomycetes > Microascales > Ceratocystidaceae > Davidsoniella > Davidsoniella neocaledoniae. The sequence goes on along the minus strand of RHDR01000048.1, from coordinate 26,546 downwards.
CTTAAGAACGTGCCCCAGCGGTCCTCATCCATCCTCTATCTATACTTATATCTTCTTTTCTTTCTTCTCCCTTATTCACAGACAAATCCGACACTATGCGTGCTTCCGTAGCTTTCCTGCTGGCTTCTTTCCTGGCCACCGTCCACGCCGGCGTGATAGAAGCCTATGCCGAGCCTTCCTTTTCCCAGGGCGAGACTCCCACTCCCGTCTTCGAGATCGTCTCTTCCACCCCAGCCGACGCCGTGACCGGAACGCCCACCACCAGTGCCGATGCTGCTACTACCACTGCTGCGGATGATATCGTGACTACGACTACGACTACATCTAGCAGCACCAAGACGCGCACCAGAAACAAGAACAAGACGAAGACCAAGACTAGAACCAGAAGTGCCGCTGCTGATGGTGCTGGTGCTACCGAGGCTGCTGCCACTGGCGTCGACCCTACCTTTGCTAACGGCGAGACTCCTACTCCCATCTTAGTCATTGTCACCGAGACTACTACCGTGCCAGCTACCAGCACCACTATGACTGTTTCCAACACCGTCCCAGCATCTAACTCGCCGACTACCCTGAAGTCCGTCACTACTACTCCGAGCTCTTCCACTCCGGACGCATCCAAGGCTACCACTTCTAACTCACCCTCGCTCGGCTCTGCCTACACCACCGGCGTCGACGCCACATTTGCTCCTGGTGTGACACCACAGCCCATTCTAGTTACCGTATCCGACGACGGCTCTGATGCTGTTCAGGCAACTACTACTGACACTACTACCTCGAGCTCACCCACTTCGTCTTCTGCGACTGCCACTGATACTGCTGCGTGCAACACCACGCGCGATATCGAAGAGCGTCTGGCCCTGAGAGAAAAGCGCGTGGCTCAGCGTGAGCGCAAGGTCAGAAGAGCCGAGAAGAGAGCGGCTATTGCTAAGCGTGCTATGGCGAGATCCTATGCTCCCGAATTGGACATCTAAACTTATTTTGTTAAGTTGCCAGAGAGAGAGAGAGAGACTTTGCCTGGCATCCGCATTACTAATACCTGGGGAGGCTCTCAGTGAGAGTAATTTTTTTACTAGTTGCAAAAAGACACTTATCTTTCATTTCGTTTTCTATTGCCGGCAGAAATCAGTCTGGTCAAGCCCTTTGTGGCTACCATGGACCGTCTGAGTAGTTTCTGTGGCATCTTGTATACATAGTTCCTAGCCGGATAATCTTCTATTCTTCTATACAGCAGATCTACAGACATCTCCCTAGTAAGACTTGTTTTGTGGACTGTTTCTTTACTGACGCCCGAGCTAGTCTCATCTTGACTATATTTGATTATATAAAGCTTTTCATCCTTTTACTAGTCTTTTTTTGTAGCAAATAAATACGCATAATCTTACATTTAATCCCATCTTTATAATCCTATAGTTCATTTGTGATACCAGTTATGGAAGAAAATAGAAAATATAGTTTCTAGTACCTCATTGTGTGCGTGGTGTTTTGTTCTGATCTTAGTTGATACGTGAAATTCTAGAAGACGGGCAACATTTCTGAACTGAGATCAACTAACTCACTTTATTCTGACTTGAGACCATAATTTGAAATTGAGCGGTTTAGCGGTCAACCCATATTTTATCGCCCGCATTCTTCAGATGATCTATTGGTAGCATGACGAAGATCAAACACCCTCTTTCGAAAATACACGTTGGAAATTACGCATTTTCTATAGACAGGCGTTTCCTTGGTCTTGGCTGTCAAAAATAAAGGTTGCCTTTTTAATCATGGCAATGAAAAAAAAGCCGGCAGTGATCATGCATAGAAAATCACCATCAAGGATCGTTGTAGTAGAAGCATTGTGTAATATTTGATGTGATAAATTACGCAGCAAAAAAGACGCCGTCCGTTTTATTTTGATAGCCGTAAAGAAGAGAAATAAATGAATAAAAATAACAAGAGAATCGAGAAGAACAGTAGCGAAGTAACAGTACTAGATGGAGACTAGAAAGCAACATGGAAACAGTAATAGTAAGTAGTATGGCAAGATGGTGGTTGGTGATGATTGTGATGGTGTTGGTAGTAACATGAATAAGAAGAACAGCCGAAAGAACGTCTTCTATCTCTCTCCCGCTCTACTATTCAGAGACTTGTTTGTGTTCTCTTATCTCGATTTCGTAAAGCCACCACCGGTCTTACGCATCTTTGCTGGCGGCGCGGCTTCGGCCTCACTCTCATCATCCTCGCCCGAGTCGTCGACATCGCTGTGATCCACGTCGTCCTCCTCATCATCATCGTCCTCCTCATCCTCTTCATCATCGTCTTCCTCAAAGTCGTCCTCCTCGTCATCTTCTTCGTCCGAGTCACCCATGATGCCGTTAGCCGTTGGGACCTCATCGATATCATCGTCGTCAGCTACGCCTCTGCGCGCCGCATCGTCCGCTTCCTCACCCTCCACCCAGATGACATTCTCATCCTCATCATCCCCGGCACCGCCGTTGCGCCGGCTGTTATCTTTGCCTTGCATCTTCTTGCGCAGTTGCATCTGCGACTCGAGCAGATCCAGCTTGCCCTTGAGAACCAGCAGGCTGTTGAGACCACGTGACCGCTCGGCTAGAACCTTTTGTAGCATCGCCAACTTGGCCATCACCTCGGGCTGCGATGCCAGAGCACCACCGTGGGCCACCATGGTCCACTGCACCCACTGAAGTAAAGTGCCTGCGCGTCCGGGCCGGCGGTAGATGCGCGCCGCCACTTGCTCAGCAGCGAGCCGGCCATGCGCTATCCAGACGCTCAATGGTGTTGCGAACAGTTGCTAGACTAGCCGTAGCCAAGCAGGACTCGAGCAGCTCGGCATCATCGGTGCGTAGAGCCTGTGTCAGTACGGTAGATAGAGAGGATAGCGATGGCGCAGCCACTGTGCGCTGCTGCGAAGCAGTGGCAGTCAGGGCTTGCGAGGCCGTCGAAGAGCGAGTGGCAAGAGCGGCGCTTACATCAACGGTCTCGGCGTTGTGCACAAGCTCGCCAAAACTGGGTGAGGCATCGACATCGGAGTCTTCGGCGTCGGCGGGCTGGCTAGCCTCGGCCATCTCTTCGTCAGAGTCGATATCGTCGCCGTTCGAGTCGCTATCAGATGAAATATCAATCGTCTCGGTATCGCGTTGCTTCTTAGGCAACTTGGCCATGTCGGCGGTAGACACGGCCGTCTTCGCCTCGTTAATGCTGGCCTTGGTCGAAGGCTTAGCGCTGGTCCGAAGGCGCGGGGCCGCAATCTTAGACGGCGCTTTCCGCTTAGTCTGTGAAACCATTGTGAAGATAGTGGTGAGAGTTGAGGAGAGAAGGCGAATTGAAGGCTCGTTAAATAGAAATATAGCTAGGGACTTGATTGTCTAGTGAGCGCAGAATATTTCTCTGCGGCCAGTCGTCAATAGATAGGCAATGGTTACTGAGAATTTGGCTTCGCTTTGAGATAGAGAAAGTATAGCAAAGACACAGTTTGTATACAAATGTCTCAGCAGTATTGGAAGTGACTCTAAAACAGTAGAAAAGCCAAGTGAAAACTTCGTGCAATATAAACTCAACAAATCAACAAATGCGCTGAAAATATGTGATCCGTCTACAGGCAATAATTATCACGACTTATTATCATTATTGCTAGCAACATTTTGCACTTGCAAAATTTCCTAGATTGGTCGCTCAAACTTTTTTTCTGCCATATTTTCACAGGATGCTTTATCTAGCCAATGGTATTGCTTAAGAGCTGCCCCACATAAGGCGGTGAGATGCCAACGATTCAACCGCTTAGTAAGGTCCTTATCAACAAGGATCAGTCTAAATCTTTTTTTTCTGGCTTTCCTTCTATCGTGTAACATATTAACAGTTGCTGGAAGTTAGTTAACCCTTGTAACCCTTAACAATTGCTATTATTATCCTACCATGATAGTTGAACGAAAACCTCCTGACGAAAGCTCATTTTTATGCCCCGCTCGTTCATGTTTGATGTCACAAAATCAAAGCTGGCGGCAGTGAATCTTATTGTGTTTCGTGAACAGTCTATGCCGGTTAGAACCCCGATGGAACCATCTTATCATGTTTGTCAAGGGCATCTCACATAGTTGGACGATTACGTCTTCCTTTTCCGGATGCTAGTCAATGCCGCCGATGAAAGATGCCGTACAAGTGAAACCAATTGTCTGAATATTTGGGTGCTGAGATACTTAGTGTCCGATATCTAGATCCAGAATTACCAAGATGAGACCTTATGATTTGTACCTCTGCCTGTATGGCCATCAATGCAAATAATCCGGCTTGGAATACATTGTCTTGAGTTCGGTCTTTGTGTTTCCATCCTACATGCTATGGGATGATACATAAAGTCTGACAGCAAGCATTCAAATCATGTCTAATATAAAACATACTAATATTGACGCATTTGTAGCGGATATAAATTTGGCCATAGCCGCCATAGAGGAATACCAACACTTCTCTAATATCATCATGGCCATACACTCTTCAAGTTTACATAGCGACATCTACTTGGAACTCTTTATCATGATGAAACTTCTGCCATGTCTCTTGTGGCTTGTCTCGCTAAGTCTGGCTCACGTCCAGATGAAATCACCAGCGCCATTCCGCTCTAAATTTAACACTAACAGCGGTAACGACATTGACTACGACATGATCAACCCCCTCAAGCCCGACAAAGCTAACTTCCCATGCAAAGGCTACGAGTCGCTTATGGACACCGCCGAGGGCGCCAGTACTGCCACCTGGTCTGCTGGCAGTGTCCAAACCATCTCTTTGGTCGGTGGCGCCATCCACAACGGTGGCTCATGCCAATTCTCCCTCTCATACGATAAAGGTGCTACCTGGAAAGTCATACATAGCATCATCGGTCACTGCCCTTCGGCATCGGGTGAGACTGGATATTCGGTACCCATCCCGGATGAAGCTCCATCGTCTAGCTCGGTTCTGTTCGCCTGGACCTGGTATAACAAGATTGGAAGCCGCGAAGTCTATGGCAACTGTGCTCATGTCACTATCGAAGGAAGAAGCAGCATCGATTCCGCTAGTGATGTTCTATCGTCCTTGCCAGATATCTTCGAAGCCAACAATGGCAATGGCTGTACTGTCGACGAAGGTTCAGACGTTGCCTTTCCAGATCCGGGATCGAGTGTTGAGCAAAACACGGAGGGACAACATCCATCAGGCTCCTGTGGTGGATCGTCTTCATCATCTTCTCTAGCTTCCTTGGTTTCAACAGATTCAAAGCCGTTGGTAGATCCAAGTAACTTTCATGCAGGTATCCTCGGTCGCCGTCCTTCCATGTTTGATAAACTCCTAGCAATACCTCTTTTCATGCTTTAGTTGCTTCCAGTTGAGCTATCACATTTTTTCTATGGTGTAGCTTCATTGCTAAGCATGAGATCGTACCTATTCACTAACACCATGCTAGGTAATAATTGGCCAGCTTGGTTTAGCGAGGGTAGTGAAGCACAAAGCGGCAGTGGCACCTTGGCCCGGGGCTATATGGTTAGCGTTTTAGTTACAGTCGCGATATCTTCAACATGTGGTGGGATCAATGGGATTCTTGTCGTAGCGAAAACGCTATTAGTGATATTAGATCTAGATTATTTAGAATAGGAAAAGCAAAGGAAAACATCAATCAATGATAGGCTATTTCTCTAAGACGTATCAACGTGAAACTCTCAAGCCAGTGTAGGAGGAAATTGAAACGTTCAGCGAGAACTTTTGCAGAACTAGCAGTATTGTACATCCATACTACTTGTGACAGGGAACCTTATTGGTCGTGTATCTGACATGGGATGGATGTAGTTTAAAGCCAGTGTTGCGCTAATGTTCGTTGCACTTTCTGCATTTCGGTCGCGCTAAAGTACTCTTTTTAATCCATCGCGAGCCGACATCGCTATCAGAACAAGTATCATGGCCGCGGTCGAGCCACTCAGAAGTCCGCCTCTAGCTGAGGTACATGAGGTGGCCATCGATATCTTTCTGTGCCAACTTGGGAATCTGCTGAGAAACGATGCTTTCACCAGCTGGTTTGGAATAGAGAAAAGCTTTTTGAGTTTTGTCTTTCTGGAGGTCAGACTTCCTGACTGAGATAGCCGAGCGAGCTTTAGCAGATAGATCTGGCTTTCTCGAGGACCCATTGTCGTCGCTCCCACTCAGCGTTGTATCGGATACTTCTTGAGTGTCTGCATCACTCCAGATTTTCGTATCATGTCTTTCGGGGGATGATGATATTCTATCTCCTGTGATATCTTCACTTCCCTTGAAAAGGGAAAGCGAAGTAGTAATACTGTAGTCAGGATGCTCATCCATATTATATAACGATATGGTCTCATGGTCATTAGAGGTAGATTGAGAGGCGATTGTGTCGACACTTGGCATCTATCAGTAGACGGTTTATTAGTACAGATCATAACTCGATATTGTGCATGTATACAGATAGTCTTTACAATGAATAGATATAATAGATATGCGTCGTATGGAACAAAGACCAAAAACAATACCTTATATAGGGCTAAGGTTGTAGGGAATCGTAATATCGTTGAAGAATAAACACTGAGTGGAAATGATGCCGAGGTTGAGTTTGTAACATAAAAGGAATAAGTTTTGAAAACAAAGAACCAAAACAAACCATTCAAAAACGTCATGTATTTGTCAAAAATGAGTAAGTATTCTAATTATGGTAGCTACTATGGTTATCAAGTCTCGAAGTAGGAAGTTCCATTATCATAATATAAACACGCGTCTTGATCAGCACCGCATTATAGCCGAGCTTTGCCTGCAACTAGACTTTGCCAGTCCTTCCGGCCAAATGGCACGTAAGAATTGCCCTTGCCGAACCGCTCGATCCAAAATATATCACCAGAGCCTGTTTTAGCTGGGTCGATACCCTCGCGCTGCAAAGGTGTCTTGTTAAGCTTGAAGTTGTGTTGTGCCAGAGACTGTGAGAGCACGCGTACAAATATGGGAATTGCAAAGTGTGGAAGCTTAGATCGAGAGAACCTATTGTGGGTTTATTATGATTAGTATGTTGATGACTTGGTAGGATGGCATGACTGCTAGTAGTTACCTCAAGAACGCAGTCCAGTTGAAATCTGAAACTGCCGAGTCGATGAGGATAGCGGCACAACCCGCCTTGCCGTCATGACCGGGAATAGAAACTCCGTAGACCGCAGCCTCAATAACACCTTCAAACTCTCCTAAAAACCGAGATACTTCGAGAGTCGAAACATTCTCGCTCTTCCATCGGTAAGTATCGCCAAGGCTGTATAGGACAAAGTTAGTACTAACGTATCAAGTGATAGACAACGCAAAGTCAAGCTCTTGTTCACTCACCGGTCGACGAAATACCAGCGGCCGTCCGAGTCTCTTCTCATGGCATCACCCGTACGATACCAGAGGTCACCTTTTTTCACTACGTCTCTAACATATTTGGCATTTGTTGCCTCTTCATTTCCATAGTAGCCGATGAACTGCTTCTCAGGCGTCATTCTGACCAAGATCTCGCCACCCGTTTCGAACGAGTTGCACTTGACAAATCCAGTTTTCGAGTCTCGGACGAGTTCTCCCGTGTTTGGATCAATGACGGCTGGAAGGTAGTCATCTTTGAAGAACCATCGTAGTAATGCACCGTGGTGAGCGATAGTTTCAGCTAGGAAGGGCCCTCGGCACACAGAGTACGTAAATAGCACATTTTCTGTTGATGCGTAGACCTCGATTATTGTGTCAATGTTAAAGCGCTCTTGGAACTTGTGCCACACATCAGGACGCAAGCCATTGCCCATGGCGGTGTGAATATTATGTTCCTTGTCTCGCCTTGATGGTGGAGCTGCTAGAAGATAACGCAATACTTCGCCGACATAGATGAACCAAGTGGCCTTTGAGTCACGGATCTCATCCCAAAAAGTCTTAGGACTAAACTTGGTTCCGATGCACATGGTCTGGCCACCACAGATCTGACTCATAGCACCGACACCACCTGTCCCATGATATAGCGGCATACAACTGTAACAGCGTTCTTGTTTTTCTTGACGGCCAAGTTGTTGGTTGAGCGCACCTGTAGATGGCACAAAAACAGATATCAACGGATAAAGACATGCTTTTGGCATGCCAGTTGTTCCACTAACATTAGTTAGCACATCTTGGTTGTACAGATAATACAAAGTGTAAGTTATTAGTGTCAAGCTCACCTCGTATAGAATAATGCCATCGGCGAAAGGGCGTCAATTCCGGTACGCAAGTGGTCCGGGGGCTTCTCATCGGAGCCACTATAAATTACCTCTTTGCAGTCCTTGAGGTACAAGTGTCTGATACCTGCGCCAGCGAGTTCGGGACTAATGTTTATGTGTCGTTGTATGATAGAGTCGTCGCCTTCAACAAAAATCAACATGGACTTTGACAAAGATATGCAGTGCTTTAGAGAGTCCTCCTTCAAGCTATGGTTTATACACGCAGGGATAGCACCAATAGACCACAAGCCAATCCAGACAGCGATGAAATCGGGGGTATTTGGCATGTTGAGAGCAACAAGATTTTTAGATCGAACACCCTGAGAATAGAAGAAGTTTCCATACTTGTTACTGAGCTGGAATAGTTGCAAAAAAGTTATGCTACCTTCTCGTGTCCATATAGCCTCCACATCAGGTTTGTGGATAGATTGTTCTTCTACGAGGTAGTAGAGCGATCCGCGATCCATATCGACTAATACATGTTGATGAGACGTTAGCCATATAAAGACATCATGATATAGAGAACGGTCAGGCCTACCTCGGCTCTGATACAGACGTAGCGCTTTCTTTAAAGTGGCTACCCTCTTGACATCTTTTGATATGTGGAACTTGGCATCGATGTATGCTGCAGCGGCTATAACGGCCGCCGTCGTACCAAGGGCCGTTTTTGCTGTAGCATAGCCTATAATCCCTGAGTTAGTATGAAGGCCATGGCAATATCAACTTGGCAAAGGGATGAATAAATAGGATATAGAATGCTTTTAAGGGTAGTATATGTATTCCTATCAGGGCTATAAGAGGATAAACATACTTAATTCCATGCTTAGTGCACTCATTCGGGATTAAGAACTATGTTATAGGTTTTAGATACTAGTATAAGTCACAACTAGATCATGTATTACAAAAAAATGCAATAAAAGAGAAGGTTCTATGTGCAAGAATAAAATGCTGAAAGGAAAAGCTTGAATAAGAAATCGAAGGAAAACAATAAGCGGAAATCAGAGACAGATAATGTTTCTTTTAAAGAATCAATTCGATAATACCATATTAGCTTCAATAGTACCGAAAAAAGCGTGGCTTTAATTGAATATGGTCAGGCTGATTAGGAGCTAAGTCGTCAAATAGTACTGCCAGCACGTATATATACAATAGACTTATCACACAGCCTTAACAGAACAAGGAGTAATCGTTGGAAGAAGAAGGCGGTTGAAGCTTCGTTTAAAGCTTTTATAAGACAGAATAAGGGCCGCCCCGGAGATAAGAAGGGTTGTCTGATGTCAATTTATAGTCAGACTAGAGCGGAATAATAGAGATAGAGAAAAAATCAAATAGAATGGGTCATATAAAGCGTTGGCGCGGATGAGAAAAAAGAAGAGAAGTGGTATATCTTGGCTTGTAACTTCTTTGAAATGTTTTATTTTCACCTTCTTATAGTAGAAGTTTGTCTCAATATCCTTAGATGACTTATTAGCTCGAGGAGATTAGAAAAGAAGGAAAATAAGAAGAAGACAAAAGCGATACATCATGCATCTTATTCTACATATCTGTGCTGCCATTACAACCCTTCTTTATAATCTTCTTCCTTCGACCTCTATCCCCTCTATCTTTTCCCGTGCTTGATGGAAGCCTTGATGTAAGCGATGTTACTTAAACATGAACTACATATATATCGGGTCACCTAGCCCGCATATACATGTATGTATGTAATTAAACGACATAGAGGAAATCGATAACACCCTGCCCTCAACTTTCCACAACTGGAACTGTTGCGGCGGACAAAGTCACGTGGGATCAAACGTAGTACTGCTCAAGCTTTATTTGGAGCTATTGCCTAGCTTTTTTGTCTTTGGTTCTATCTTTAACATCACCTATATTCTTCATCATAAATTAGGCGGCAAAGAAGGGCATGAAGAAAGTAAATGTGTATTATGTATTGGCCTAGTGCTATATTGATTGTGATACAACCCGCCGAAAACACTATAAATGCATAGTATGACTATGATATATGTATACAACTATACCAAGACCTTCATGTTCCCTGTAGGATTCTGCAAATCAATGTGTAATCCTAGTCGAAATGATCTCAAAGGTTGTCTTCTTTGGGTAGTTCTTTCGACGTTGGAAGTCAGGCTAATTCCTTGGCAGAAATAGGACATGTTGTTCTACATACAACATCCAAGTTTTCATAATTATACTATATGTATCTGTATGTATATATGTATATAAATTAAGCAAGGAAGCCTATTTCGCAATATCTTCCAACTTCGGTTCTTGATGTACAAAGGACGGAATCCGTACGCAAAAACCATCCCACTAGTTGGTTTCTCGCTCTACAAGTATCGGTATAAAGTGAGTTAATCCTTGTCGGGGCAAGTTAAATCCGATGCTTGATGTTGTTAAGGGTTCTTCGTCGTTAAAACAAGATATTCCTAGTTCCGCAAGCGTCTTCACGCCCAATTTCATTCTAAATAGGGACTTTGTACTTCAGCACAATAGCAGGAGGTCTTCAAAAAGGTGCTTAGCCCCACAAAATATTCAGTACTCCTCACTTGGTCTTCAAAAGCTACCAGCTGGCAAAGTGCCATATATTCTTTATTTCTTTTGTCACTATATTGAAAAAATTATACTTCAGTGACATCTTTAATAACGATAGAGCCATTGATCTGATTATGCAGAAAGCTGATGCTCTAGATTTAGCAGCGGAAGACTACTGTCTATGTTCTGGTTTTGTCCTTTGGGAGGTTTTAGTTACATTTTTACATATTTTCTGTGGGTGTCAAATACATTCTAGAAGTTTTTGGTATACACATATGTTTTTATAGGCCATAAACAGGAGCTTTAGCATTGCAAATTAGATTTTTAGATTGGAATTTATTTACATATAATTTTTTAAAAGTTCATTTTAATTAATGTGGAAATGGAGCTTTAATAGCTATGTAGCACCTCCGTACCCTAAGATACACAGGGTATTTACATGTATATATGCCTGACACTTATATTTTCATAGCTCCATACGATTAATGGATTGAAAAAAAACCTACACTCTGCCAGCTGGCAGCCTTTCAAGACTACATGGCAGTATATAATATTTTGTGGGGCTAGGTACCTTTTTCTTAGAAGTCCCCACTTTGATGGCAAACTTCTAATTCCCTAATAGTTTCCGAGGAAATAGCCTTAAATGTCGCTCCTCAGTGAGTTGAGAGTCAATAAGTTCTTGAACATGATAGTGCCATTCGCTATCAGACTAATCATTCCATTTCAAAGTAGTATTTCTGTGGAAAAAAGCCCAGCCTGAAGGATATAAAAACCAGTAGCAAAATCCAACGGTCACTTAAATCTAACGAGGTAATATTTGCGGCAAATGGGCCGAATACAAATACAGATATATCTACAACACCCTATATATGTAAAAGAGCCTCAAGCATGGGTTTCGTTTCCTTAGTAGATGACGAAACTACGAGACAATAGAAAGGAAAGATAAATGGCAATGTCAAATTCCGTGACCTAAAGCATACTTTGCCATTTACATATCATTGCCTACGGATATGAATATGTATGCTTATTGATACAGATACACACATACATAAGCAGTTACTACTTCACATATAAGATTCACAAAACAACATGTTCTTTCTCTAACGACATAGTAAATAAACAATTTCTGTGTATCTAATTAATACTACACTAGCTAGAAGCAATTTCTTTGTTTGGCCCTAGTATATCTACTATTAATTTTATAACATCAGTCACATGATCTAAGAGATACATATATGTGGATTAACGAATGGCAAGAAAATGAATTTCTGCAGCTATTCTTCAACTCAAGCAAAGATTCTTTCCTGATCAAAGATACTAACTTGTTGTCATCAATCCTGCATGACAGCAACCACCGGCCTCTAATAGCATCTTCGCTACTTACATTGTCTAGTTTGTCCTCCAAATTCAGCGAAATCAACTATCAAAACATCTACTAATGAGTATTGTCCTTCTCTAGCCTGTGCTTTGCTAGCTCTAAGCAAATAAATAGTCTTCTACTACATTTATAAGCTTCTTCTGAGTCCTTGGGGCACCTCTATCTTCTGGAGCCACTTCCCTCTGAAGTCAAGACAATTGACGGCACCTATATCTTCATTAGGCGCTGATATACCTTTGTTCATTAGCCTGCGCTATCTAAGTCTTTCATTGTGACAGGTGCCCATTACTATCAGATAAATATCCATAGCATTTAATAGTCCTATACTACTAATATAGCCACCCATTGAGAAAACTAAAAGGTATGTAAAAGAGATATATAGTTTTGATATCACTTCAGCCTTTTAGCTTTTCAAATTAATTTTGATGATTTGTTGCTAACTCTTTGTATGTAAGCCTGAGCCATATCTCGAAATGAGTCGACCCATTGATCCTACTAAACAGAGCATGTAAGACTTTCGAAGATATCTTGGAACTCACTAGTTGGGACTGCAGTCGACTTGACAAACTTTCCAAGGCTGTAATAGCATCAGCGGTCTCAACTGGAGAACATGTTGAATATTGCTAGCATATCTGGGACGGTGTCATGTCTGAGATCAAGGCATCGAACGAGCTCTCGGAAACTGCGCAACTTACCTTGAGTCGCGATATCGATATTCAGATATGTGTCTTTTTAAAGCTACCGGAATGCGCCATATCTCATGCCGTGCTCAACAAATCTACCTTACCAGCGATACTCAGGATAGTCAAGGCCCAACTCAATAACGATCTATCCGAAAGAGACATTGAGGGTATCAGTTGCATCACTAAGGATGCATTCGAAAGAAAGGAATCAGTGTCATCAACTAGTACCACATCAAACAGTTTGTCTCTACTGAACCACATCAATAGCTGCTTTCTTACTTGGAAACACGCCAACAAGGAATATCTATCTCCATATACTTCGGTTATTGGCCCATCCGGTATTGGGAAGTCATTTTCAGTGAAGCAATTATCCAAAGCCCACAACATTTATGTTATATACACTTGCCTCGCTCCATCTCAACATGGAGGATTTCCACGCCGCTCTCAATTTTCTGATGCTTATATTGCTACCGAGTCTCAGCAGGATCGAGTTTTACTAGAAGAACATTGGCTAAAAACACTGAAACGACATCTTTGTATTGCCAACTGCATTCGGAACATGGGTATATCTGCATCTGATTTCTGGGATCTTCAGGTCAACGAAAAGCACCACTCCTTCCAGAACAAGCTTTTCGAGTTGCTTAAGTGTTCTTCGCAAGAAACTAGTATCCCGGAACTCAACATTGAGCCTTCCTACCAGGATGCTCTTCGAGAGGTCCTTGTATCAGAAAATTTCGAGCTAATGTCGCGTTTGTCTTCTTCTCAAAGTCTTGACGTTGCTTCTCCTTCTTCTCGAATTTCTAGCATAGATTTTATCTTTGCCTTTGATGAAGCGCGAAACCTCCTAGTCAATGGTAGCTCTCTACCGTTTAGATTATTGCGAACAGCGCTACGGGATTTGGGTACTAGAAATTTAGGTGTCAATGTTTTTACTTTGTTGATGGATACTTCCTCCAAAGTTTGTAACTTCTCTCCTCCAAAGTTTATGGATCCTAGTCAAAAGGGCCCATCAGATAACCCCACGGCTCTAAAGCTTTTCAACCCATTCTATAAGTTCTATTCTCTGGATCTTTTAAGGCCACAAGTATTAGACTCGAATCTAGATTGTCCTGATACAACATGGGAAGGCCTATTCTCATGTAGTCGACCCATGTTTGGTGCATACAGTAAGCCTTCTGGAAGAGTCTCTTCCTACAGACATATGCAATACTGTATTAACGTTGCGATATCTAAGCTAAACCCAAAACGAACCCTGGATCTCAAATATACTCAATTGAGCGATGTTCGTTATCTGGCACTTTTACTGAACCGTGTCAGTTTTGAAGTTCGTCATCAGCCTTATTGCCAGAAGCTAGTCTCTGGCTGGATGCAGTACATTGTGCATATTTCGGAGGATCATGAGCATATCTCTATTTGTCAACCTCCAGAACCAATTCTGGCCATGGCTGCTCGGCACCACCTATCTGAATTGGAGATTCTTGCTGATGCGCTAGAAGACTTCAAGGCAAACCTGGAATGGGTGTTCGTCAGTATTAGTGATGCTGGTGAATTTGTTGCCAATTGGATACTTTTGCTTGCCTTTGATCTAAAATCACAACAAGATGAATTTGTACCAAGCCCACTCCATCTCAGTCACTATCTAGAGGCTATCTTCGGACCCGGTTTTCAACAAAAGATACTATCTGCCATGCCTGTCTCACTCTGTACTGGCAAAGTATTTTTCAACCGAATTCTTCGGTTTGTCTCAGATTCGGGGAAGCCTACTCCTGAAGACATGTTCTACCTATACAGCAGGTGTTGTGCCTGTCTTCTACCTGCAAATACTCCAGGTGCAGATATCTTGATTCCAGTCTGGATTCCTAGGTCAACAGAGTATCCTGCTCATATGGGATGTATATTGGTACAGGTAAAGAATAAAGCTAGTGATAGTTATACTCCTTCTCTCAAGAATGAGGCTAGAGACTCTATCCAGACAGTTATCAAGCACCTTAGAATTGATATTGCACAAACCCCAGTACTTGGATTAATGCTTTGTCTTCGAAGTACACCTTCCTCCTCAGGAACAGTTGAGGTATTAGAGCCAAGACCGAACTCGGCTGTTCCAGTATGTTTAGCAATTGGTATGAATGCTTCTCTATATCCCTGTTTGGGCTATAGTGATAGACTGTATGCAATACTTTATGATCTTCTCCACGCAAAGGTCGACTTGTATAAATCAGACGACAATGGCTATATCAAATATGTCCTGAAAACAGTCAAACGTTGACCTCAGGAGTATCTTGTCTTTCCTTTTATAGTAACTTTAGATACATTAATATCATCTTATCTTGTAACCTACGGTGTTTTCCAATGTCACTTTCACTATGATATATTTCGTATATCTCGAAATGATGTTATCTATTCACACATAGATATTGATGATGTCATCATTAAACAAATCTGCATACTCCAAAGCCGGCACGCAAAAGTAGAAGGCGGTGGGGACTCTGAGAGCGGCAGAGAAAGTGGCAGCTAAAAAGGCCTTGATGTTAAGATGCCCCGCAGCTTTGTTTCCTTTCTTAGGATTCTTTTTGGGACTTTGTACTTCAGCACCACACATTGGTACTTCAGCACAAATAGCAGAGGGTCTTCAAAAAGGTGCTTAGCCCCACCACTTGGTCTTCAAAAGCTGCCAGCTGGCAAAGTGCCATATATTCTTTATTTTTTTGTCACTATATCAAAGAAAAATTATACTTCAAGGACATCCTTAATAAAGATATCAAAATCATTTTTAGTTCAATTTTTTTACATACAGAATACATTATCCATTATATTCCTCATCAATCATATGTATGATGCCTTTATGGGCTAAGTACCTTTTTTGAAAACCCCCTGCTATTTGTGCTGAAGTACAAAGTCCCCTCTTTTTCTCACAGTTTAAGTTTTTATTTTTTTTAATTCATTAATCTTATGGAGCTATAGAGCTATGAAGATGTTCACAGTTTAAGTTTACAGTTGGCGAGGTTTATTTTTATTACATTTAAGCCGCCTAGTAAACAGCATTTCTTGTTTAAATTCAGGGCTAACAGGACAACGAAGATGCATAAACAACAACAGAGCTTATTTTATATGCACCTATGAATACTTGCATACCGTAAACTGTATAAATTATGTAAATAAACAGTAAACAGTAGACGATACATAGTGTAAACAAACACAGCTCATCATTACATGTACAGCGTTCAACTTAGCGTCTCTGTGAAAACTGCGCTTGTGGCGCAAACAAACAAATCCATAACTGACTTTATAGTTGCTGTTGTTACTGATACTGCCACTGGCCGTAGTTATTATCTAATCTGACAACGCAATCACATCCAATGCGTTGTTTGTGCTACGGCTAAACTCTTCTCGGCTTTGTTTGATACAGGAGGAAGGGCGCATCCTTCTATTCCTTACATGATGAGGTTCATTGGGTAATGGCCCCTCGTCAGCTTCAGTGCCATGTTTCAACGCGTCATGAACATGGGTCCGTGGTGAATAAGTCAGATCAGGCATTCGTCGGTTAGTGAGATTGGCTTAGTTAGTAGTCATGTATAAATAATATAAGTCTTCTGAATTGTTTGCTGAACGAGAGTGAACTAAACATGCTTATTGCGAAAAAAGGATTAACTAAGGATAACAATACAGACGTATGCATATGTCCGGCTGAGAAAAGCTTCTATCTTGCTATTTCATGCGCGAAATACTAGCAAGTCGGGCACAACATCATGGCAAACAAACATTGTGCCTGGATGTCGGAAACCTGTAGCATAACTCACGTCAAACTGGGCGTTTCTTCACCACGACCCATTGAGCGGAGTCTCCTAAGACACCAGAAACTAGCTTTACCTCCTCTTTCCTTCAACAAAATAAAGGCACACCTTGCCGGCCGGAAGTTGATCTTGTTTCTGTGATTAACTAGCATGCATATGTCAATCATTGACTGTTACTGTTAGTGGTATCGGAACAATGCATCCCCTTTAAGATATTTTCAAAGTTATAGACTTCCAATATGCTTTGGAGGAATACTAGCTGTCACTCTATCGATCATTTCATGCCATGTCTTCTTGCAGATAAATGATCGACATACATACATAGCTTTAGAAGTATCTATCCGTAAGACTCTTCGTCTGTAGTCACCACATGGATTCGAGGCGGAACAGCGAGTAAAATAGGCTTATGCTGGGATTATCTGGTCTCGTCTAAGATACTGTGAGCAGTCTACGAAAGCCAAGACAAAATATATTCTATGCTTACTTTCTTCCAGCAGACGAGCCAGGCTGTGATGATTGAAACCTTTAAAAAAAAAGTCCTGTGAATGTGGGCGCAGTTATAGTTACTGTTTTTTTTTTCATTTTATGTTTTCTCATCAGCACACAAAGACCCGAACAATATTATGCGGGCGGCGCAATAGTTCATGAATTTAAATCGATGACGTGTCACTGTATAAAACACAGGCGAAGGCAAACATTGGAACACACAGACAAGGCTCTAACAAACTAAAAGCATGTTAATGAAAAGAAAATCAAAGGGAACTGGAACTATTGGTCACGGGTATGCAGTTTTTTTTATAATGTTGAATGTTATTGACAATACACACAGAAGCTATGTAAAGAAAATATAATGAAAATACACAGTATCACACATCCAACAACCATCATGGGTATATGCATCGCCATGTTTCCATGAGACACAGCAAAAACAGGCACAGGTCCATAGGCTCTTCGTATCAGACCGTGGCCAGGCGGCCACGTCTTCAACTTAGTGCCTATGAAATAGGGAAGAAATCACCGAACCAACCGAGCAGGAGTTGGTGTTCGGACTGCTTCCCAAACAAACCAGCCTGGAAAATAAAGACACGAAAAGAAGAGAATAGAAAGCAAAGAATTGCAGTGAGAGAAAAGAAAAGAAAAGAGATAGATACAAGACAGAGAAGAGAGTTCTCATGATCAAGCGCGGCTTGCTACCTGTCTGTACATTTACTTGCGGGTGATGACAGTGACGTTGGCGGCAGTCTCAGCCTCAGCAGCCTCGTCGGCGGTGATCCAGCCCATAGCGATCAGCATGTACTTGTACTTGGGGAAGTCAGACTCGAAGTTGGGGTTCTCGATGAGAACCTCAGTGAAGACGGACTTCATGGTGCCGAAGAACGACTCGTGAGTACCGTTAGGGAAGACCTGGATGGACCAGGTGCTAGGAGGGTTGGTGTCGCGGGCAACAACCTCAGCGAGGGTAGGCTCGGTGAACTGAGTAGGCATGGCGACAGCGCCGACGGCCAGAATAGCAGTGATCATAGACTGAATGGCAACCATTTTGAAAGATGTAGAAGTTGAAGAGAGAAAGAAAGAGAGAACCGAAGAGGTTGAGAGTGAGTGAAAGAAGTTCTTGATGTAGAAGAAGAAGTTGGTTGTTTTAGTAGGGAGCGGCTACTAGTGAAGAGATTGTAGTGAAGATGAGTGAGATTGTAGAAGTGAGGATGAGAGTGAAGACAGAATGGAGGAGAAGAAAAGAGATCGACGGCAGCCCTAGATCTTATATAGAAGATTTAGAAGATGTGACGAGAGACCCGATCTTCGTTTGGTGCCGGCGGTTGTTTCCATAGCTCTAAGCCTTCCCTCCCTTGAGTATCTTCTCTACATGCAAATACATTACATTACATGTACCTCTATCCTCCTATTCCTCTTCCCAGCTCTCGATGGTTCCCCGTGCACGAGCAAGGGCTATGTTTTTGCTAGCTTCCATAGCTGTACATTGTATGCTCTAGCTTAGCATTCCTGCTGTCAAAGGCTTCACTTGATGGCTTTTTTCTGTTTTAGTTTCTATTTGCTCTATAACGACACTCCCCTCTTGTGCAAGGGGTGCAAGGGACAGGTCGAATGCACCCCCCATTTCTCATCTTTATCCACTCCCCTGTTTGCAACCTATTCGTGTCGTGAGGAAAGAAGAAGAAGGTAAGTAGGAATACAAGTGTGTGCTATGGCCAATGACGATTCACAGCGCCCTAACACTATATTACGTCGCAGTTGGAACAAGCAACAAGGCCTGCGGGAAAAGAACAGAGCAAGAGGGGGGAAACATTGCGTAGAAGGCTCTGAGATTATTGTGGATGGGGGCTTTGGGGCCAACTTGGGGCCAGATTTTGGGACAGGCCTGCCCTGCAGTAGCCTAAAAGGTCTGCTCTACTACGTGCTATGCACTAACTTGTCTCCTATTGCCTTGATTCTTTAGTGAAGTGACTGGAACAAACAAATATTGTCATTTTTAACTAGGTTTTTCTTTTTCTCCCTTTTATCTTTGGTAGGCGTCATCTCTGTTTGCCTTGTTTGCCTTGTTTGCTGGCGTACTATATACATATTATATTTCCTTCCTAGTCTCTTCTCCCCAAAAAGGACAAAGGAGGATGGCAGAGCCAGGCCTGCAATTAACAAAGGCCGTTTATCCGGAGCCACAGAATGAAAGTAAAGAGGATAATAGGAAGAAGGCTCTCTATCTAGCCAAACAAATTGTGAAAAAAAAAATCAGTAGGATGGTTGCTCTTCTCTCATGGCTCAGTGAGCGAGAGCAACAAGACTAGCAGTAGTAGTTCACCTCGTCCTCGCTTATAGCAAACAAACAATTGATCTTCGTCTTCCTGTTGCTACTATTGGTCTGACGCTCTAGCTACTATTGCTTAAAAGCCACGGGATATACGTACGTATGCTCTGGAGGCACCTGCTAGGCTGGTCAGCGTTTTCCCGCTTTTTTGCGTCACTTGGACGGCCTAAGCTGGAAGAGAAAAGTAGAAGTGAAATAAAAGTGATAAAGGTTGTGTATGTGTGTGTCGTCAAGCAGGACATGGCGGCATCCTTCATGCCGAGAAAAAGAATAAGAAAATCAAGAAACAAGAAATAAGAAACAAGAAACATGATGGTGGTGGTGGGCTGTCCATATCACAATGTTCAAAGTATACCACAACTGCTTCTTCTCCGATTTGAGGCCATGGGACGCTTTTCGATCCCGCGCGTTCCAAATCGCACTAACAGAGTCTGGACCCTGGTAGTGAAATGGACCGTCCTGCAGAACAACATTTTTGTAGCGGTAGTCACATAATCAATATCGGAGCTTACGCTAAAGCCAGACAAAGCAAACAGGATATACAAAATATCTACTAACACCGTCTTGGCATCGAAAATGTACATATGTACATCCATATCATACGTCAATATAATGGAATTCAAAAACATTCTCTCGAATTGCCAAGCCTAAAGATGCTTACTTGCCACTAATATCGACAAGCCTTAGGATAAATAAGAATAAGTCACTAAACTTACTAAATCAACAACGGCATGTAGTTACGAATGCAAATCAATATAGACTCAGCTAGTTGAATCCGTAGGCAACTCTGTACGACAAGCTACAACTAAGAAGACATTGGACTCTAAGTCCATCTCCAAACAAACGCTAATCAAGCGCTAGACAGCATCGTACTGCTACAGTAAGCTGCTATCATGGCATATATAGTAGTCGTAGGAGGTTGTAATCGGTTATAGTGGTGATACTCTCTTAACTAACATCATGCTATCCTCTGATCGTGTGTCTCGGACAACAGCTTCATATGAAATCAGCAGGACTATTTCTTTTTTCTTCATGGCGCCACTATTGTCGAAAGTGTTGGCTCATCTATCATAATTACTACGATAGATGTACCTCGTTGCATACATGTAAGTCTAGAATAATATCGATTCTCGAGAACATGCCAGATGTCTCGGATGAAAACGGGTCACTTCGATCAAATAGAGGCTAAATATATGCATCTATATCTGACTTTCTCTATTCTTCTAATGCATTGAGATGGTGTGTAAATAAAGTCACAAATCCCGCCTCATTGCCTATGGGGTGTATTACTGTAGCATGTGAGAAGACAAGAGACATAGCTATATGCATAGCATGGCGTGCTCTCCTCTTCCTCCTTTTTTTCATATGCATCTATTTTCTTGTAATTATCTCGGAGGAGGTGAGGCTTGTGATGTTACTGTGTATCCAAGGCCTGTTTGCTTAAGTTTTATTGGGCAGACCAGATTTGATTCTTTGAGGCTCGACCCCGTCCGTAGGGTTAGTCTATATTCATTGCGAATACTCGATGCACTACTAATCTATCCGTCTGGTTCGCTCGTCCTCTAGAACTCTTCATGGCAACGACTTCTTTAGCGCGAGGTTCCGACTTGCAAGGGAGATGAAAGGATATTGAAATGTGATTGCTTCGTCATATTACCGCCAAGAACGCCTTCTTGATTAACACGACGAGAGAAGTACACCAGCATTGGTTTCTGAAACTACAGCACAATGATAAAATGGCACTGACAAATATCACCAGCGGGCACTGCGGAAACAGGCGGTATTGCTCAGCATGGCACACGATGGGAATGAATATAACGGTTGGGTTTGTTTGCTCATATGCAAGTGACTCGTTAAAGAGAGTCAGTGGTGCGGAGAGTATGTGAACGGACAAGACACCGTAGATTTTGGCCGTGGGTTTCCGGGGGAAAACCTTGATGTGTTCATCGCAGCAGAGACAAACATTGGCTGTCTTCCTGGATTTCGAGGCGCTGGTGCCCCTTACAAGCCAATTCCAGTGTTGTATTTTGGCCTGAGATGCTATATGCTATATGTAGTATTTGTTGGGGCCAGCTAAGAACTAATACAAATCAGCCAACAATCAACTTGATAGCAATATGAGCAGGCGTGGCCTCTGTGGCGGATCCGAGTCCGCACTGACTAATAGGCTGTATAGCTAACGAGGTTAGTGGTTTGAGGTCGATCTATTGGAGTTACAGAGTTGCAGAGTCACAGCAAACTTGCAGCTATCTTATCCGTTCTTCCGCGAGATTCGGGCCAAGCAAATTTAGATTCAAGTAGTCTGGATTCTGGGTCCGGGAGAGAGCTATCGAGACAATAAAACCTCGAGAAATCATCAAGTTTGCGTGATTCGTGGTGATGAGGCGTTATAAAGTTGATTGTTCTTGGTTCCATAGTATCGGAGTCGGTTGCTATTCTACGGTTTAGTTGCTATCATAGATTATCGTTTTTAATACATACTTACTTGCACGGCAATTCTTTATAGATAAGAGAGATGAAAAATAAATAAATAGCCGAACTGATCATCGACAAGGGATTCACTTACAGTGCATCCAACCGCCCACAAACCAACAATAACAATATTCCGGGACGATAACAAAAACAAGCACAACAAAGCCAAACAGGGACAGGCAGGACTGGAATAGACATGGGGACACTAAAGCGAGCCATTGTTATTGGTTTCCTTCCTATTTTAATACCCGCTAGCCTGTTTGGCTGAGATGTTTGCTGTCAAAGCATCAAGTTTCTAAGGCACTGCCAATAAATGTAAATAACCCACCTAGCCTTCTAAAGCAAGCTACCAGGGGCCTATCAACCAGTTATGCAATATGCATCTAGTTGTATATATCTGTGGTAGATATGACGAATAGGGCCTGTAATACCACTACTATATAGACTGTATAGTAAGCGAGTAGCCTGTCGGAATCGGGAAGGTCTTGTCATTCACGCATTGATACGCCTGCAGTCCTTCTAGAAAAGCAACCTTTGGCTGCGTTCACTTTCATAATACGCAGAGCCTGTTTACTTACACTTGAATCGGTCACTTCAGTCGGACTGCGTCTTCCCTTGAACAGCGCGTACCTGTTTCAGCCATCCAATCAGTCAGTCCATGAAAGTTCCTTCTACTAACAAACATTGGCAAGCAGCCACACCAAGTGGAAAAGCTAAGCCTTGGGGATCACTAGCTAGCTGGGCAAAAACAACAAATAAACTCGGTCCAAGGTACGTAAACACACACGTATGCATACAAATACAAAAAGCTGTTGTTTATATTTGGTCTGATGCAATGACGCTGTGGCCCTTGATATGACTATATGTATGTACAATCTGTACAAAAATATGTGTACAATATATGTTTACATAGATCTTTCTCAAGCTTCTTTTGATGGAAAGCTCGGCTAGATAGTCAATGCCGTTTTACAGAAAGCAGGAACAAATATGTAACTAGGCTTGCTCCACCACGTATAATTTTCCGAAACCCTAACAATGAGACAATAACAACAAAATATTACTGTTTATGTAAATTGTACACACATCGGCACTTCGTTCTTAGCTAGCCAATTTAGTAACTTTCGTGCCTTTTCTTTCTCGCCCGTCCGTGAGAGGTCTTCTGATATGTCTAGATTTTTCTTTTAGTCTCTGGCGGCCATTTCCGACGTTGAATTTGTTACTACAACATGTAGTATTTCGAACTGGTGATGAGCTAACTAGTTATGTTCTGGTCTGATTTCTTCGTTTTCTAAACTTCACCCAGCCGCCGTCGTACTGGCTAGTAATAGGCCGGGTTTGATTATCGTTGTAGAGCCGAGTATCTCTTACAAATATATCGGTCTTGATTACTTTATTCCGGCCACTCGGCAATACTTCTTCTAGTGTACTGAGACGCTGTGCATATAGATGACTTATAGCACGATACTATCTAGATTTGAACTAAAATGACACTAAACTCTTGCTCCTACTAGTACTACAACACTAGAATGTCACATCGTAGCGTCTCTTTTCAAAACCAAACCTGATGCCATTCTCTCTTTTAAAGTGTAAAAGAAACATTAAAAACTCCCCTCAAAAAGTGGATGAAGTCTCCGACAATTCTCATCCCATTGTAAATGCAACCCGTGATCCTGATCCAACTTGAATGATAATCGGTTGTGTTTAGTGCTTTTTATATGCTTTTTTATATGCTTAATTGTACTGTCAATGGATACTACAGTCCTTCTAAGCTTTTTTCACAATCCTACGTGGTTTATCAATCTACGTCTAAGCCGTGATTTAGGTCATATCACCAGCCTGATATTGGCAACCATCACTCCTTTCTCCAACAACCCTCACCTCTATAGCAACAAATTGCCGTGAAATTCGGCAAAATAGTCTCGCCATTTTTTCTTCCCGATGTTCGATTATGGGGCAACCAACGGCAGTGTTCCCGACGCCATTTTCTCACGCCCATTGTCTTATTCACTTTAGCCTTTGTCTTGGTCAGCAGCGTTATAATAGCAATTCGAAATATGATCTGTGGGAACAGAGTCGCGCGGAAGGAGGGAGGGGTAGTAAGAAATAAAAAGAACAAAAAAATAGGTTCCCGCGCGGTCTCAGATCTTAGCCGAATCAGGCCATTGGTAGCGATATCCCACACTCATAATTGGAATCATCAAAGAGCTTCCAAAGGGCGTGTGAGTCTACACATGTAAGAGCTTAATAAAAGCGAAACTTGCCGATGGAAGAACTACCATACAACTACAACTGGATACATTCATTCTTGCTAATACGCCCCGTCGTATCGAAGAAGACCGAGTGATCACCGGCGTTGTGATCGGTCTGGGTCGACATCGCTAGGCAGCTGCTCTATTTCCTTTCCATGTTGAGGTCATCGTTATATCTGTATCATGTCTCTGTGATGGTCGTCTAACGCAACATTCACCCATTATCAATCTACTATTATGGCAGCTAGCAAGATGAAAATGACAAGTGCTACTGCGACGAAAACAAAGGGACCCTACTCCAAGTTCCGACTGCCAACTTTGTTTTGCAGCGTCTTATTGGCCTATCAAAGTGAATACTACGGTATGGATTTGTTTTCCGGGTATCATAAATTAAAGCCTAAATACGCAAAAAAGTAATGGAAATTGAAAATGGCCCTCCGCCTGTTTTTGAACACGATACCACAGTGACATCACCTTCTTGTATATTCATTCCCGTTCCCTATATCAACAAGCCCAATATTGCAGATTCACTCTCTTATTCCTCGTTCTTGATGTCGTTCAACGTCAGCGAGCAGCAAACAACTGTAAATCTACTCTTTTTCTTTCACTAGAACGTCCTCTAGAGTCACTGACACCCATTTAACTTTGCTTACACCGTTCGCAAAACATCATGTCGGTAAATGTGGCTAAGCAATCAGGAAAGGTTTGGTATATCTGATTCTCACATCGTATTTACGTATATATCAGGTCGACGTTAAAAATCACCAGAACAAAGTACACAAGGCTTAGTTTACCATCAAATACTTGCAGTTCCGATATATAAGAATACCGACTAAACGGGTGCCTAGAGATATTGTCACTCATCCTACATATCGTTGCAATACACCTGATTCTTGCATCGCGAGATTTGTAGACATTCAGTGCCAAGCGATATCACCATATTCAACTTATGTATACCGCTAGTAGCATGAATCTACCGCATCACTCGGCGCTGTCGATACTCTCATTTTTATCCATTTACAGAGATCATGTATTATAAGTCCTGGGGATAGTTTCGCTTAATTCACGCAAGGTAGTAGATTATGTTCCGCCTGTCAAAGCACATTCTAGGCTGTTTGTTGGTTTTGAGTATATGTATGAACTCAACTTACTATTACTACAGACTTTACTAATCTTACTAATATAAAAATTAATAAGTTGGTAGCTTCTTAAACCATTACTACAGTTGACTAGCTGAATAAAAATATGAAAAGGGCACGTATCATCACAATAAATTAAGCCTTTGCCTGACATATAGTGACCTTTTGCTCCTTTTCTTCTGTGCCCAATCGCTTATCAGTCCCGTGCTATGTACAGAAAAAAACAATAAGGAATAAAGGTCAAGGATATCAGGTATGAGCACTGAAGTTCTTTTATCATGAAGTTATGAGAAAAATGAAATATGAGCGAATGTCAGTACGGACGTGCCACGAATTGGGTCCTGTATAGCCAGCGGCAACGGCGCAGGGATATGGTGAATTTTCCAGGCTTGCTTGGATCACTATTAGAGCCTATCTAGCTATGTAGATTCTGTTGTGTGAGTTCTAGGCTATATTTCAACACTTTCACTGCCCTCCACATGTTATAGGGATGCATCATGTGCTTATCTACAATCCCAACCCAAAGCCCGACATTCTTCACCCCTTTAAATATAAAAATAAGTTGACATAGAACGTAGCATGTGAATACATATGCATTTGCATGTATGTACATACATACATGATTGATCATGGAGACTTAGCCTGTATACCAATATATCGTCGCGAGTAGGCATTGTTGTTTTCATATTACAGCCACTCGCTAGAAATTCACGTGATAAATCAATAACAGTATACCCGGGATCTCCGTAGAACTACCGTCCCGCTGATGGACTTTTGGTAGGAAAACAGGGTTGTTTCATACGTATACCAACATTGCTATATCATGGCATGACGTATACTAAGTAGAACTTTAGTAAACACTACATGATGGATTTCTTAGTATTTCATTTTCGTCTTTCGTCTACAAAAACTCCGTGTCTACATAGAAATATAAACTTTTGTCTTATACTACACCCGAAGAGAGTTCCACGTGAAAACGGCCAGACTCTGTTGGACGATACCTACCATATACGGACATATCAAGATAACTTATCTTACGAAATCCGTATATTACATGACACTAACATACTACGTCCTGTGAGAACTTGCAGTTGATGAAAGCCAACATCAAAGACATTTGACAAGGTAATAATGAACAATGAAAAGAAACATAGGGCCATGGCCATGGCCCTAGCTCTTTACTTGTTTTTTTTAAAATGTGACTGTCGTATATCTAGCCGTTGAGGCGGTAGACCAGGCTTTTT
>RHDR01000047.1:0-85050 GCA_009806295.1 Davidsoniella neocaledoniae | reverse complement strand
TTGCGAAGGACCGAATTGATGTAACGCTGGAAAGCAGCAGGGGCGTTGGTTAGGCCGAAGGGGATCACGTTCCACTCAAAAGCACCTAGGGGAGTCCGGAAAGCGGTCAACTCCTCAGAACCAGGGGCGATGCGAATACGATGGAAGGCTGCAATAACGTCTACCTTGGAGACCCATTTGGCTTCGGAGATTTGCCTTAGGGTGTCGTGGATCAAGGGGAGTGGGTACGAATCCTTCTTGGAGATGGCGTTGACTGCGCGGTAGTCCACACAGAAGCGGATTCCGCCTCCAGGTTTCTTTACAAATAGGACTGGAGAGCCCACTTCAGACTTGGTGTCCTTGATCCATTTTGTAGCCAGTAATTCGGTCAGCCCTTGCGGAACATGATGGTGAGAGTGGCCTGGTCTAGAGAGGCAGACAACTCCTCGTGGCTGATCATCTTGCTGACAACAGCAGAGATCTTGCCGGCAGGCAGTTCGAACATGGTCGATAGCATCTCGACGGCCAGAGTGTCGTAATACGGCGCGTAGGTGAACAGGAATGTGCGCAGACCCTCTTCTTGGATCTGCTTGGCCAGCATGACCTTGATGTCCTCGCTGTTCGGCATCAGATCCCAGATCTTGATGCTGTGAATGTAGGTGACAGCGTTCTTCCACTCGCCAGCAGCTAGAGCCTTGGAGGCCTGCATGACGTGGTCACGGGTGTTCTCTGGGGGTCCGGTGAAGATCTGGCGCTCATGGTACTCGAGCATGCGGCGGTAGGTCTTGCTAACAATCCGCTTTTTGACATCAGGAGAAGAACCAGTCTGGGCCAGCAGAGGGATCTCGAGCAGCATGCTGCAAGTCAGGTAGACGCACTCGAGTAGTTCCAGGTTGATGTGCATGTGGAAGGGAAGTTGGCGCTGCTTCTCGAGGCGCTCCTGCTCGGGAGAAACTTGGCCATAGCGCTGCATCATAACACCCTGGGCAAGCAGCTCCTTCTGGCGGCCGGAGCCACAGATCTCCTGCAGAGTGTTCTGGGAATCGTAGACAAGACCCTTGCGGAAAGCGCAAAGACCAATCTGGACTAGAGTACGGTTGAACAGGATCTGGGTCTGGACATCAAAGTTGGGGATAGACTCCTGAAGGTGAGACATCAGGGACATGTCACGAGCCTTGTAGTAGTGGCCGTGCAGAGCCATGAAGTAAATCTCGGAGAGCATGGCGCGTGCCCGTAGGATACCCTCGGAGTTGCTGAAGAGGTAGGTTGACAGAGTGTTGACGAGGCTGCTGGCCTCAGCGCTGGTAGATCTGGGAGCGATCTGGGAATCGATTTCAGGAGAGATGGACTTCCAGAAGTTCTCCTCGAAGACCTTGATTACAGCCTCGGGCTTGAAGTAGACGTGCTCGAGTCTCCGCATAACGACACGGTTGACACTGTCCTGGGGAACCTCCATTTCGGGATCTTTGCGCAGGTTCTCGTAGTAGAGAGCAGCACGGATGATGACAGTGTACAGAGAGCCCTCATCTTGCAACCGCTCAATGTACTCGGGAGTGTGAGGGTCGATGTTCTGGAGAGAGCGGGTGAATTCATCATCTAGACGCTCGACGTAGGAGACAACACTGCCGGCAATCTTGAAGTAACTCTGGTCCTCGCCAACAGTAGGAGCCTTTTCATCATCATCCCACTCCTCAGCGGTCTCGGAGATGACCCACTCGGGGTTAGCAAAAAGAACGTCCAGGAGACGGCCCAAGTTCTGCTCAGCAGCCTTCCACTGTTCCAAAGGCATGGAGGAACCGCCAGCACCCAGATCGAAGCGGGTAGACACCAGGGTCAGCAGAGTACGGATCTTCTGGTAGGGAGTGACAGCAATATCTAGCAGCTTCTCCATGGTCTTGATCTGGTCGGTGCGGTCGGTGTTCTTCTTACCTCTAGACTCCATGATGGTCCGGAGGTGCTTCAGGATGGACTCGGGGGTGTACTGGACAGTCTTGCCACCTTTACCAACTTGGGCAAAGCCATCGTCATCGCCCTCTTCTTCATCATCGGCAGATTGCTTGGGTTCAGCAACACGAACGACCTTCTTGGGCTGGGGCTTCTGGGCCTCTTCGACGTCGTCGGTACCAGACATGTACTTGTCGGGGTCGCTGCGGTAGGCGTCGATCTGTTCCTGATACTCCTTGTTGTTCTTCTTAATCTTCTGCTTGACGGCGTTCAGACCACGGGCGTTGGTGGCGTTCATCTTCTTGGGAGTAACCTTCTGCTTGGCAACAGCATCGTTGAGGGCGTCCTCCAGGTCGGCAGCAGCCTGGATGTAGACCCTCGGAGCCTTGCCACCAATGACCAGCTTGGCCACTTGGCGGTTCAGCTTCTCATACTCTATAAAGCAGGTGTATTAGTATTGTCTTTCTTTGACGATGTTCTTTGTTGTCTTGGGGGTCTAGAAATGTGGATAAGACAGCATGTCTATATCCATTCCATGACCCCGCAGTTCATCGATGACCGGGATAAGACTCACCAACAGAAATAGCACTCCAGTCACCAATCTTGACAGCGTTCTCGATGGCCTTGGCGATGCCCTCCAG
This sequence comes from Davidsoniella neocaledoniae, assembly GCA_009806295.1. NCBI lineage: Eukaryota > Fungi > Ascomycota > Sordariomycetes > Microascales > Ceratocystidaceae > Davidsoniella > Davidsoniella neocaledoniae. Next base: position 82,486 of record RHDR01000047.1, on the reverse strand, counting down.
CTCCTCGAAGCGCTTGTCCTTGGCACTGCGGACCTTGGAGCGCACCTCACGGTCACTGTCGTCACTGTCGGAGTCGTCACCGACCATGAATCTGGCGGCGCCGGTCTTCTTGTTTCCTTCATCTTCGCTGCTGTCATCGCTGGAGTCGTCGGAGTCGTCCATAGAATCAGAGTCCTCGTCAGAGCTGTCGTTCTGGCTGTTCTCCTGTTCCTCCTCCTCTTCGGAGTAGAGTTCCTCCTCATCCGACGAGCTGTCGGAGGAACTGTCGTCGTTGCCACGATAGAACCGCGACATTTTCTGGCCGTTTAAAATTCGGTCGGGATGGAATCCGGGTTCGGGGGGGTATAGATTGGACAAATGTAGCGTCGGAGCAAGGCAATATGCGTCGTGGCCCTCGATTCCGCGGATTTTGCTATACTTGGACAAGGAGGGGTCGAAAGGCTAGGTAGAGCAAGCGAAAAAAAAAAAATTTGGCGGGGCCAGGGCTTGTGTGGCATGAATTCTCAGCTTGCTTAGTGTGCTAAGCAAGCGCCACATGGGCCACCTACCTAATTCAGCAGTACTGGATGTGGCGTGCAGTGCTCTTGTTCAACAAAGAATTTCTGTACGACTACCATGTAGATGAGAATCCACTAGCAGACCGCACTAATGTGGAGCATGCCGGCTCGGCTCAGTCTTTCTGTCATTCATTTCGAGTTCAAGCCTTGCTTACAGATCAACGGCTGCTTACTTGACCCGATCTTTGTTCCAATTGTTTTATTAATAGCGACTTGTTTCTCTCGATTCGTTTGGCGTGGTCCTTCACTACCTAAACACCACACATACTTAATTTAATCATGGTGTCAGCTACTTGCTCTACTTCGAATTCGGCAGTCCGGTTATTGACTTCATTAGTCCGGCCTTCTATCACTACTACACCCAGCCTTTATTTTCTATACCCTGCGCTTGCTCGACAGTATATATCTACCTCGACTTCGTCTACACAACCGCATGCCGGCATAAAGCTTTCAGCTTGTCGACATGCGCCAAACCGCAATTTCCGGCCAACCGGCCTCCATCACTTTAGTACCTCGGTTTCTCATCGCAAAACCGTTTGCTCTCACAATCCTGTTTCAGACGATGACGGCAACATCATGAATATGGACATAACTGCACGTGCTGCCAAGGTTTGTCACATACCTCTATAATCGCATACCAGTTCGTAGTATCCCAGATTCATAGAAAAGCCATACTAACGATGTATAAAAATTATAGAGACTTACCAAGATCATGACTCGCGACAACAAGCCCGGCCTTGCGCTCAAGATACAGGTTAAAAGCGGTGGCTGTCATGGGTTCCAATATGTCATGGACCTTGTAACGATTCCCGAAAAAGACACTGCTGACTGGTCTGAACTAGTCAACGAAGACGATACAATCTTTCAGTACTTTGCTGACGATGTCGATGTTGCGCAACCTAGTCAGCTCCAATGGTCGCCTAAAATCATCCTAGACGAGCCCTCTCTGTCTCTACTCAAGGATAGTAAGGTAGACTTTACCTCGGAGCTGATTGGCTCACAGTTTAAGATTGTCGATAACCCTAGAGCCACAAGTAGTTGTGGCTGTGGTACTAGTTTCGACATACAACTATGAGAAACCCTGGCCTGGGAAACTTTTTCTTCATACAAATTTTCGTAAAATATACCCCACCATATTTACACATGTACAATTAATCATCTTTACGCCATCATAGACTGTATTATTATAAAAACACATCACATGTTTAACTACTATACTTAAGTACATTTCAAGATTTTTTTCATTTTCTTCACGTGAGAGACATGTACATCTGCACTGAATTTTGATGGCATTGAGAAATTGGTTATCAATGAGAAGAACGAGGTTAGGAGTAGTAATTCGTGATAAATCATAATTTTGATTCCTTTAAAAACAAAACAACCCTGTCCTCGTACGGATATATGGAACGCCGTGACCTTTCATGATATTGTGAATGCAAGATAACTTTTTTACTATTTTTTAAAGTTCGCAACTTAGTTCATGCGGCGAACCAGGGCGTTGATCTTGTCCTCGCGGTTACCCAAGTCACCACCCTCAATGAAGTGACGGAACTTGCGGGTCTGGAAGCCACCAGTGGGGTTGGACAGCTTGAAGGGCCACAGGAAGTTGGCGGCCTGCTTGAAGTTGGGGCCAACAGTGATGATCTCGTGAACCAGATCCTCCATGCAGATGATGCCGTACTTGCCCAGGGACTCCTCAACGATGGAGTTGTCAGTCAGGGCGACACGCTGCTTGTTGATCTTACCGTAACCGCGCTTGTAGATAAGCTCCTTGACGGTCTTCAGGTTGGGGTAACCGTAGGCAACCCAGGGCTCGACGACCTTGATCATCTCGGCGGTGGCCTTGGTGACCTTGATGAAGACACCGTTGTTGATCTGCAGCAGACGCAGCAGCTGGAGGATCTTGCGGGGCTTAGGGGGAACCTTGGAGACACCCTTGATGCGCAGGATGAAGATCAGCTTAGCCTCAGCGGGAATGTAGGCAGAGTTGTCATCCTTGGCAACACGGGACAGACGGAGCTTCTCGCGCTCGTCATCACGGTACTCCTTGATGTACTTCTCGGCACGCTTGAAGATAGCAGCGCGCTTCTCCTTGTTGGCCTATGTTGTAACCCTGTTAGTGATTGGCCATTACATATGATATGATGGCTTGAATAACGATTTTCTGGTTCAAATATCAGACCCGAAAGAAGGTTAACATATCAACAGCATCGACAATGTCTAGTTGATTGATTGTGTTATGCATCACAGGAACCAGGGACGGTTAAATAGGGTAGTACAAACCTTCTTCTGGGCCTCGACAGCGGCTAGGCGCTCAGAGCGAGCCTTCTCCTGGCTCTTGCGCTTCTTCAGAAGGGTCTCGGGGACCAGGACGTGGTCAGCGGTGACGGGGCTATATAAAATCAGATTAGTACGAAGTCCACACATGCAGACGAAAAGTCTACATGGATAGAGCGCCGGTGCTAGAACTGTTGCTGAGCGACATTCATGCCATGGCTAACTCGAAATAGATTTAATCGGTGAGGCCAACTTGAGGTAGACATTGGGCTTTCGCTATGACTTGATCAAGAATTGGTTGTCTCATCCAACAACACCCCAAGCCGTGAGGCTTTAAGGAATAGTGGCGTATCTTGAGAACGATAAAGATAGGCCTTGAACAGGCATTTCCAGCACTGAAATGGGCGTATCTCCATCAGATACGATAAATTTAAGAGAGAAGAATTGCTTCTTCAACTCCAACACCCCAAGTAGCATCTCTCAAACAACAAAGAAACTGTTGTATCTCGTTAGGTTGAGGGAGAAACTCAGGAGCATCGAGCTGGTGATCTAGAATGTCGAGTCGTCTGTGTTTCAAGGGACCACGAACATCATCGACCAGCGAGAGGACAACGACAATCTCAGGGTTTGTAGGTAGACAAAGCACTCTAGTCCATGCGAAGACTGAGGGGATCATGGGGCGACATACGCGGCGGGCGACATCTTGACGGTGACTGATGGTTGGCTAAACAGAAGAAAATATGAAAGTCAAAAAAAGTTCCGGACCAAGATATTTAGCAAATCTACTACCCTGCAAGTAGGAGACAAAAAATTTCGTCGAATTCCCATTTTTTCTCTTTAAGTGGGGCCATCAGGGCTATTAAATTGTTGTGTGCAGCACAAAAAAGCCCCACCAAGTCTAACTTTCTGCCATAACTTACCGCCCTTAGGGCAATCGCAAAATCCCCACCTATGCCATTGAGTTTTACTTAGGTGAATTTTGACTTGGATCTTGAATTCGTGAATTTTTCTCGACATCCCCAATTTCAAGGAGTTCGACATACCACACAGACAAAATGGCCCCCAAGAAGACTTCCTCGGCTCCTAAGGAGAACATCTCCCTCGGCCCCAACGCCCGTGATGGTAAGTCCCACAACGATACCAACGACGTCAACTTCAAATTCGAATTTCGACGACATGGGATATCAAATTTCTAAAATATGCTACAAGCGAAGTCTTGAATCTTCAAGCGCCACATGACTGACAATTTCGACTGTAGGCGAGCTCGTTTTTGGCGTTGCCCGTATCTTCGCCTCTTTCAACGACACCTTCGTCCACGTCACCGATCTTTCGTACGTTTGAATCTATCTTTCTCAGAACCGACACAATCATCCGACTCGATACGCAATCCCCCGCCAATAATTGATACTTTCAAGTTGAGCGAATGCGACGATGGAGGGGTTTTTGACGCAACTTATCATGTTTGGTGAAATAATGGCTAATATTGGGTGATTCCAGTGGCCGTGAGACCATCTGCCGTGTTACCGGTGGTATGAAGGTCAAGGCTGACCGTGATGAGTCTTCTCCCTACGCTGCCATGCTGGCTGCCCAGGATGTCGCCGTCCGCTGCAAGGAGGTTGGCATTTCCGCCCTGCACATCAAGATCCGTGCCACTGGTGGTAAGTTTCCTATGATACCATGTTGAACACAGCAAGTTACTAATTCACAACACAGGTAACGGTACCAAGACCCCCGGTCCCGGTGCCCAGTCTGCTCTGCGTGCCCTGGCCCGTTCCGGCATGAAGATCGGCCGCATTGAGGATGTTACCCCCACTCCCTCCGACTCTACCCGCAGAAAGGGTGGTCGCCGTGGTCGTCGTCTCTAAATGTCTCGTTTTTTGTCGAGGCATTATCTGTTTTGGTGGACTGCGTTGCTCAATGGAGCTTGGCGTTATGCTACGAAAACGAGTTTCTTCTTTAATTGGCTGCTTTAAAAAATCATCTGTGGCTTAAGGGAATCAAAAGAACAAAAATCTCAAACTAAAGAACCTTAAGGAAGAACAAAAAGACGCGAAGAACGGCGTCTTGTTTAAAGACAAGTGCCTGGTCTTCATTATTCTTTTACGATGAACAACATGTATCTGGACTGGTCTCCCACGTTGAACGACTTCTTTTCATAACATTTTGCATGATGAGAGCTACTTGGGCATGGGGAAAACTTGACGATGTATGAAGACAGAACGGAACAGAAAAGTACTGGGATCTTTTTAGACATGAGACAACAAAAACTACGGAGTTTGATTGATTGATGCATACAAATAGAGGCCTGTAGCGTGGCAATAATGAGAAAGCTCTTGAATTTATTCGTCATATCAAGATGCATAGCACAACTAGGGAACTCAACATCGTTGTCAATTCTCTATAGCAAACATTTGAGTTACTATCATCTATTCTAGCTTATTAGTACACTGCAGGCACGAACATAAAACAATAGCAAATAAGTAAAAAGTATTCGCTAAGTTGGAAAGTATACAGATAAACCGTCATGTTTAGATCTCAGTATAAACAAAATATATGTATGTAGTAACATCATGTAGTTTAAATATTAAATATGTTAAACAACCCTAACGTATGCTGTTACACGGTGGTTAACCCTACTGTTTTTTTTGGGGAGATATTCCTTATCCACCTTTTGTAAATTTGTGACATTAAATTGCCAAAAGCACTGAGAAATTTTACCGTTCAATGATACCGAGGCCAAAAAGTTAGAAAAAGAGTAGCCGAAAACTGGCATAAGAAAAATAGGGAGTCAAACGCTATACAGAAGTTGGTTGCAATATTTGGAGAAAGAAAACACGAGGTCACAGCAAAGCATTGCGAGGCCAGTTGGGGTTCCAATTTGGAGCAATTATGTAGGCTCGGATGGTTAGCAAATGATATTGATATTGTCGTGCTAGTTAGAGAGATGAAAACTGTTCAATTTCTATAAGAAAATATATGAATATTGGATCGTTTACGATGAGCATCATGTCTTCAGACTATGTGAATAGAGATGTGGATAGAAAATATATCGAGTTATCAATCGTAGATAAGATAGATTGATAAAGATCCAAGCATTCAAGTATCCGATTTGAGAGCCGAGACTAGCTAGTAAAAATCGAAGCTTTGCCGTGGGAGCGGAATTGATTTGTTAGGATAAAACATGCCCATTTTGGAGCTTTGGTTTTCTGGGCTAAGAAAAGAAAGAAAATAGCCTGTTTTTGTTTGCGACAGAACACCCTTGACAATATTAAACTGAAGGCTTAGAAGCTTCCTCCGACTCGTCTCCGGGGCCTTCTGGCATTTTTTTCTCTCAGCAACATTATAATTTCTGCCGTGGATTATTGCGCTGTTTCTGAATTTCGAATTGATTCAAACCAATCGGCAAAAACAACCGCTCGAACCAAACATCGAAGCGCCATTTATCTGATCACGACCTTGTCCCTACTCAAAACCCAGGCGCCTATTTTAACGATCCAGTGGCTAGCGATATAAGCGAAGATACAAAAATCCGAGTATCGACATAGTCTCGAAGAAACAACACCAACAAGATCGGCCTTCCGCGATTACGAACGCCGCCATGTCGTCTACCACCGAACCTACCGTGGTCTCCTCCTCCGCGATCGAACCTAAGAAGGCTCTGCCGGCACCGGCACCGGCGTCTTACGCTGGCTCGATCGTTAGCATCCCGTCCAACATCGATGGTTTTCTGCTACACCTCCACCGATGCCTATCCACGCCGTCGGGTATCGACACAGTGCTGCAGCTAATCTGCTATGCCTCTAAGCTGACCGCCTCACTTGCAGACACATTTGCCGAGGCATCGCTGCAAAAGGCCGCCGCGCGTTTCGCCTCGCTGGTCCTCACCATCCAATCCACCTCCATCGATATGCCGACACCCAAGGGCGCCGCGCGCGCTCTGCGCATCTCCGCAGCCCTCAAGGCCTTGTCCGGCCTACTCTCCGAGGGCCGCATGTTCATGCGCTTGTGGGCGCTGGTCGGCATGTACGCGTGGGCCAAGGGCCTAGTAGGCAAGGCGTTGACCAAGCACAGTGATGCCGATGCTAGCAAAGCCACGCGCAGCGAGGAAGGTCTGGATAAAATGATTGCTTGGGTCCAGCTACTGTCGTGCGTAGCACTTCAGTTTTTGGAGAACCGCGCGTATCTGGCGCAAAAGAAGGTGCTCAACTTGCCCGAGGCCAGCATTGCCTGGGCGCTCACTTGGAGTACGCGTCTATGGGCTGTCTATGTCGGATCGGAGCTGGGCCGACTGCTAGTCGAGCGCTCGCGCAAGAAGCATGGTTTGGATGCCGCTAGTGAGGAACACAAGGAGTGGAGAGAGAAATGGAACTCGTCGTTCCTGCGCAACTTGGCTTGGGCACCGCTGACGATCTCGTGGAGTATGGAGAAGGGCTTTGCTGGTGATGCCGGCATTGGTCTGCTAGCGTCGGTTCCTGGTATTATCCAGATGCGCCAGCTGTGGAAGGATACCGCAAAGGCATAGAGCTACAGCTAGCCGAGCTAGGAAATTAGAGAAAGAAGGAGGTGAAAGAGGGGAGGAGGAGGGGAGATGTCAGCTCCTCAATGTGTATGTGCGTATATCTACTATCATTCTTCTGGGAGGCGCTGTCTTTGTCTTGCTGTTTCCGCGGCTATCTAACCTTTGGTCCGTACAACTTGCCATCCTACTATATTCTAATGTCCAAACAAAGTATCATATTCAAAACTATCCTATTCACATGTTATAATATGCACTGTCTATATCTAGTAGTACGTATGTACTACCAAACTTGGGTTGATCTTGAGCTCTTCCTGCAGCCCTAAAAATACTAGGGTGGCCATCTCCGTGCCTTGGATATCAAGCCCCTGGATTCTTGTATTAGGCGCTGTATTTACAGTGACTTAGTGGACGAATAACAAGGCTGGAGCGCTGCAAACGAATCTCATTGTGGGGTTTCCGAAGCTGGGGTTATTGCAAGAGCTCACTGTGACTTAGTATAAAGAATAGCTAACAACAGTGACAACACAAATAACCAACTTACTTGTCAAACAGCCAGTGATATTGTCTATTGATTAAGATGAACCAGATGCCTCACTACAAATTCACCGCCCTTCCAGGCATATTCTTTGATTTTGCACCCAAGTGTGCTGCTGACCCGTCTTTCAAGGTCACGACCCAACCTGATCTGGCCCTTCTTCCTCGCTCATATCCCGGTGATGATGACGCCTCGGCCCAGCTTCACCAATGGGAACGCCTGGCCAAGTACTTGAACCGCTTGAACGCCGAAGCAGAAGCCGGCACTAAGTATAAACTGATATACCTCACTCGACATGGTGTCGGTGACCACAATGCCACGATACGTAAGGTCGGCCAAAAGGCATGGGATGTAAGTCGCAAAGCAGCAAATCATCTATCACAGCTACGAGCCAAAAACAAAGGACTGACCATGACTTACTTGGACAATAGGACACAGTTGGTAAACTGGACTCTATCGATGGTGTCGTTCTCTCGGACGCACCTGACACAGGAGGGCATTGACCAGGCCACCGACCTCAGCGGGCTCTGGGCTACCTTCATTAGCGACGGAGCGCCGTTCCCGGACTCTCTATACAGTAGCCCACTGACCCGCTGCTTGCAGACATCCAAACTAGTATTCAGCCCCGTCTGTGCCGCGCGTGGCGTCGAGTATCATCCGACCGTCAAAGAACTGTTGCGCGAGCGTATGACGGACCACACCTGCGATCGTCGGTCCAGCAAGACCTACATCGCCGAGTCGTTTCCCGAGTATCGCATCGAAGACGGCTTCACCGAGACTGACGAGATGTGGCGTAGTGATCGGTGGGAGCCGCTGGTCGACCATTTGACCCGCAAACAGCGTGTGTTGGAGGATATCTTTAGCCATGATCAGAGTCAGACGATATCTCTGGCTGTGCATTCTATGGCTGTTGCGGCTGTTATGCGTGTCTGTAACTTGGCGGAGTTCCGGGTGCGTGAAGGAACTTCGCATGCGTTGCTTGTCAAGGCGGAGGAAGTTGCTGAGAGTCCGTCTTATACCGAGGCTTCCGAGGGTCTGAGTGGCTTGTAAGGAACAAATTAGTGAATGTTTCAGACTGGTTAGAGTTGAAAGCAGGAAAAATTCTCTGTAAACCTTCATGTATGATGGGTTGAATCTCGGTTGCAAGATTGGTAGTCTATGAATTAGCATTCTGGCATACTAGATTATAGCTGGATAGTATATATATATAGACAGATCTTTATATAACTGGATCTTGGTCTATTCCTTAAACATTACTGCTATAGGTTCCCGAGTTGTGACATGTCCTTTGATTTTCCTGGAAGATATGCATGTATATTATGTTTCGTAAAGTCTTGTGGTGATGTTAAGTATCATATTCGCGTCATACTCTCCCCTTCTTGATGTATTTTATGCCTCCTGGCCCTTGAGATAAAAGCCTGCTATATCCAATTTCATTAACAACATGGCGACCGAGTTTCCATCCAAAGAATCACCAAGCTCCGCCAAAACCTCGTCGACTTTCTCGCGCGAATCATATCGTACGGAAATGTCTGGCTTATCCAGCATTCCACGACACACCGTAATGAACAAGTCCATTTTCTTGCGAAAAGTTACATAAAGTAGTGTCATTTCACGTTCATTATCATATAAGCCCGATACGCGTGCCATGCAGTCGAAGCGTAGAATTAGCCCAAAGAGTTCGTTAAGGAGCTGTAGCACGGCGGCTTGACGCTTGCGAAGAAAGAGCGCGATGAGGATACGGTCGAGAATTACGCCGTGGCAGACACGAAGACGTTCCGGACTATGTGTGCGTAAAGGTGGCTTGTTGAAGTGTTGTCTGTCGTCATCCCTAGCGTCATCATTACTTCTTGAGGGCAAACTTTGCTCAGTTAGTTCTCGTTGAACTCCAGCAAGCCAGACTTCGAAGGCTGCCCAAGGAAGCTTTATGCTGCAGTCGACAAAGTAACTGGCAACGGTGTAGACAAAGTGGTGGGCTTCGAAACAGAAACGCAGAGCCACGGTGGCTTGTGGGCGTCGAGAACGCCACGAGATAGCCTCCCGCGACAGGCTGTCGACGACATATATCAGCCTAGCTATACGTAACATCTGTTTGAAGATACGGTCGTATTGCATGAGAATAGTTGGAGTAAATATCGGCGTTAGTGGTGTTGGTGCTTTGTAAGAAAGCCGTAAAAAGTCCATGGCTTCTAGTGCGTCGGGATCCATACATCGTTGGATGTCTGCCTCAGTCATGGCGCGTACAGCGAACGATAGATCGCCAGGAAGATCACCGCTGGGCTTAGAATCAGTGCCTACGTGAGGCGTAGCCGGTGGTGATGCTGCGCCAGCACCACTATGGTAGCTTTCAGCAAGAATGCCCATTAAGGCAAGGCGGAGCTCTGAGCTGGCTGGAGGCCATTTTTCGCGACTGGTTAGGCGTAGACCCATCACACCACTGCTTCCATGAACGGGATCACCGCCATATCCACCGCTACGTTCGGTTGTCTCAAGTTGAGGGTCGAATAGGGCTTGAGTGAGGCGGCTAGCAAATGTGCCGTTGCCGAACAGGTGGAAATCTTTTAGCAGGCGAAGATGGCCTAGTAGATCGTGGTGGGAGAATAAAAGCTTGAGGCTTTCACGGTTAACAATCTTGCCATGAGCAGCAGTCAAAGGATTGAAGGAGAGTAAAGGAAGTAGGGACCAATGAGGGGCTACCGTTTCTAGCCCCGTGACTTGGGATTGAGGGTCTGGAAAGCTTGTCTCTGATTCTACGGGCTTTAGACAGTCTCGGATGGCATCTGCAAGAGCATCTCGCTGGATAATTTCAGGTAGAGGTTGGCTAAGCTCGGCGATGGAGCCTTGAAGATGATGACTGATTTCTGGTTCATCGAAGCCATATATTTGAAGGCCCCAGCCACTAGTTGCCGATGTCCGAACCACCTCTGGCTCAACTACTCTGGGATTATCTTTCTTTCGTTGAGCTTCTTGGATGGCCTCGATAAGTCGGTGTTCATACTCCAATGCACGCGACTCCAGGTCGAGAATTGACTCCCAGTCAAAATGCCAGACTGACTCTGGGGGGTTGCTCTCGTTGACGGTGTTGAGATTAGCTAATGGGTGATCTGAGTGCTCAGAACGGATAAAGCGTATGTTTTTGCCAGCTTCAAAGATGGAATTAGCCATATCTTTGGGAACAAAGTCTGGCATCTTGTCACGCTTGAGACGGAAGTCAGTTTCTTCAACTTCCTCGCCGAAATCATCGATGAAGATTTCAAGTTCAACCTTGATGAAGTGCTTAGCAGCATCTACTTCATCTTTAGATATGGGCATCCCGTCTTCGTGCTTGAGGCCAACCCACTCTTCAATGAAGTCGATCCATGGCTGAGATACTCTCTGAAGCAAGACTCGCATGGCAGTGTGGATGGAAGTGGTGTTGTACTCGGAGATCTGGGCATGCTGAAATACAGTTTGTAGTATGATCTCGTCAGTGTGTTTTGGACGGAATCTAGATATCAGATCGTGGAACTGGGTAAAAACTGTGTAAACTTTGCTGACTAAAACCTGGACTTGTAAAATCGACTTTGGATGTTCGCAGAGTGCAATATCAGATTCGACAACACCCAAAACAGTTTCTACTGCGCTCGCAAGGGCAACACGGCACCTAGAAGAGGCCGAAGTTTGTGAATATGTCGTGCGCACGAAGTCGTGAAGACGGTGGAAGAGAACGCCGCAGTTTAAACAGCGGTTCTCAAGCCGTTTCAGTACATCGCGAGAGTAGCCAGAAACCCTCAGATTGGGGATGGTTGGTGAGATGATTTTCTTCTCATCGTCCCATGTGAAAAATAGGGACTCGCGCCCGAGGACCGCTGATAGTAGACATGCCATATATATAGAGGTATCTGCGACCTTGTCAGGGGCGTCTTCAGGGCACTTCTCATTAAGAATCATATCATAAGCTTCTGGCTTTGCCTCTGAGATGAGAAGAGGCTCGAGCTGTGGAGGGTCATCGGCAATGCTAACAAAGGCAGCCCACAATTGATATTCAGGCTTTACGGATTTTGGCACTGAAGCTGCCGCCCAGAAATCGTCGTTGAAGAGTGAGGAGCTGCCGTCTAAGCTAGGTGGCGCATCGTCATCACCAGAACGAACAAGATGCACCGACTCTCTATCACTTTGCAAATCAACGTGGTTCAACGATGGAAGAGGCGCTGTTTCGATGACGGCATCTGGGTCGATTTGGGGCAGCTGGAAGAAGGGACTAGTTTCAATGGCGGTGTCCACTACTGGATTTTTGATAGAAAGGCCTAAAACACAGTTAGATAGACATACAGACAACATAAGAAGCGAATGAGTTACCTGAGGTGTCCTGACCAAAATAATGAGTGTCTAGTCGGTTGGCAGGCGGCAGCATCCATTGCGACGGCCGCCAAAGATCCGGCACAGCAAAGACATCGGCTGGATTATGCTCAGCCGGTACGGGCACCGCTTTGGAGGACTCTGTCATTGTGGCCTGTAGTAGATGGAAGCCTGAGCTTTGTGGTCGAGGCTCAAACGCCTGCTGGCAAGACTCGGGCGATGCTCGTGGACTTCTTCATCAGCTTCTTATAGCAGTCAAGTATATGTATGTAGACGACTGATCGCGTAGTTAGAGATGTCATATGGGCCAAAACTGATGACGTTCGGCCCGCCTCTTGATGAGACAGCATGTACATATACTTCTGGTCCAGTACAGGGATCCACAGCTCAGTTTGGAAGCTTCAGAAGCTTAAACATAACAAAGAAAAAAAAAAGAAACAATTGTGAATAATTCCACTCTAAGCGACAAAAAACAACAGCGCCATCTTCGTCTTTGTTTATCAATGCCACCCCGCAAGAAAATCAAAACAAATCAGCGGCCGCCGCCCAGCAGCGAAATCGAAGATGATGGCGATGCTATGGACGTCGATGCGGCATCGCCTTCACAAGAGCCCGCATCGCCCACCACCGGCTCGCCGTTCTCTATCACCCAGCCCGGCCTAGAAGATCTAACCAACTACTGGACCGCTGACCAGGAAGCATCGTTATTTAAAGCCACTATTCGCTGGAAGCCCGCAGGTAAAGCTCTCTCCCGCTTAATTGTAGCTCTAGCTCTTCTCAATCGAAAGTAATAGGCCAAGAAGGTGCTCCAAACATGGCTGGTCTGTCGTCAGCCTTGTGCGCTAGCCTTGTCGCATTTCGTGATGATCTATCGCTGTCTATCACTCAATGGCAGCGATAGCGTGCTTTTCTTTCTCTTCGCAAGCTGACTCGTGAGTGGTGTTTTTCTAGGCATGCATCGCCGCTTCCGTATGTTAGCTATCCATGAACATCTACGCAATCACGGCTTCGACCCCGATATCTACCCACACATTCGCATCCCACACATCTGGGCCAAGCTGCGTGTCTTCTATAATCTAGATGCCATTGACGAGCGTGAAAACTTCGAAGATGAGGCTCCCGAGGAACGCTACCACGAGTTCCAATTGCCACCAGCACTTTTCTATGACCGCATTATGGAGCGTGTGCTTGACGAAGATCGCGATACCTCGCCTGAGCGCCTCAACCGCTCGCCCTCTCCCTCCCCACCGCCTGAAAGCGCAGACGAAGAACCAGATAGTCCCGCACCGCCACCACCCGCTGCAACGGCTGCTGCTTCCGGGAAGCGCAAGGGCAGACGCAGCGAGGCCGCACTACTGGTGGCCAAGAACACGAGAAGTAGTACTATTGGTGACAGCGAAGACCTAAGTGATGCGCCGTCAAAGGCAACGCCAAGAAACGGTCGTGGAGGACGAAGCACCGCGGCTCGTCGGGGAGCACGTGGCCGTGGCGCAGCGACGAGGCGTCGCACAGCTGAATCAGCATCAGAAGAGGACGAGAGCAAGGACTCAGACAACGATTCCGACAATGATTCTGACTCAGACGGTTCAGATGCGAATGGGCAGTCCTCAGAAGAGGAGGCAAAGGTCAAGCCTAAAGGCACCACCCGAGGCTCAAGAGCGCGAGCAGCGCCTGCCAAAGGACGTAGCGCAAAGAAGCGGCGGTAGAGGGTGGTATGGCATATTCAGCTTTTATCTACTCTCATTATTCTATTGTCCGGGTGTTTATTCACACATATATCCGGGAGCAACAGGCCCGAAGTAATATCTGCTAGTTTCTTTAGTAAGTATAGGAGACTCTGTCCCCTCCAAAAAAGACGATATTCAATAAGCATGTACAACTACTATAATTCAAGATATCCATTCCATATTTATTCCTTTTCTTTTTGCATTGACTATCTTACGTGCGAATAAATAACCACTCACGTTGAAGACACCCATACTAAATTCGCATAGTTTTCTTGATGATATCACTTCCATTCAAATATCTATCATTTAATAATGAGTAGTACGCTAGGTGATTCTCTCTGCCTCTACCTATTCATCACTCTCTCCATCACGCATGGTACTACTCTCCCATTCTGGAATATAAAGCAATCCCTGCCGCCATTGCTCCGTAGAGTACAGATCAGTTACGGATGAAGTATCTTTGCTTTTCGGCGGCAACTCTTCCTCCTTAACCAATACTTCAGCCGGAGGTGTCTCGCCTAGAACCTCCCACAACTTGCGTTCCTCGGCTCTAGAAGCCTGCTCATCGGCCTCCTCAGCATACTCTTGTTGGTTCTTTTCGACACGAAGGCGATGATTAAGCGCAGCCTCGACAGAATGTGGGTTGCCAAAGTCTACGGCAGTGTACTCCAAGATCTCGGCAAGGTCGTCTTCAGTTTCGTCGTTGGCAGATTCGGGACTGTCGCGTGGGAAGAGAGGGGATGGTGAGCGAGCGTCTTCGGAGACGACGTTGCCACTAGAAGAGTGTGATTCGTCTTCTTCATAGTATCCGTACAAGTCTTCTTCTTCGTCTTCGTCGTCTTCTTTGTCTTCATCATCGTCGTTTGCATGTTGTCTTGAGGCCCAATACTCTAACATTCCAGGAATATAGTGGGTGCGTGGATTTGGTTTCGGCTTCGGCTTAAGAGCGGTCTCAACTTCGTCGTAGGTCAATTTCTTGATCCTTAGATCCCACACATCGTAGCCTTTGCTTTTAAGCTCTTCAACTCGAGCGACCTTTTCTTCATCATAGCTGTCGTTATTTTCAGAGTCATATAAGTCACTCTCGTCGAATTCACATTCCAAGCCCAATTCTGACTGTATTGTGAAATGTTCAAACACGTCCGTATTGTCGATGACCTTGAGTCTCAGCCTACGCGCTGCCTTGATCCAAAAGTCATCTTTCTTCTCGAGACCCTTGATTCGCATAGATTCCAATGCTGCTTCAACATCGCATTTTTTAACGAGATTTTGCGTTTCCCTAGCTTGGCTTTTTGCCGTAACTCGAGATTCACAGATGTTCATAGCCGTATGAACGATCCGCGTAACTAGAGACCGCACCAGCTCGTGGAAATCTTTCAGCGCTGTAGACCGGATGGCTGGCCTACCGCTATCGACGAACTCCCAGTTATATTCAGGTACGGTAGAATTCATAAACATGCGTCGTGAGAGCTCCAGCCAGTTTGGCACGTTGAAAAATTCCATAAACGGGAAATCATCTTGAAGTTCTTGAGGGAGTTGTTCGACCATATCTATATGGTCCTCATCCATGAGCCAAAAAAATGCCCATTTTCGCGTCTCGATAGATTGCTCGTGGTTTTGTTGGCGTAGAGATATGGCGTCCGCGGCCCGTTCTAGTGCCGTAGCACACGCCTGACTGATCTCAACTGCTGCCGGTATATCGACCGGATGAAGCGCAGGAAGACTGTCGGCCTCTTTTCGGCGCTCTTTTGTAGCTTCCAAGAATTCGAGGAATTGTACAACTTCAATGATACTCTTAGTGCCTACCAGGGTTGCGATACCAGCAACATCGTCCCGCCCAAGACGCCCAAGGGCCTCGAAAAACACATGCTTCTCGTTTTCTGACCAGTTGACAGAGCCAATGAGCGTATCCTCTAGGCGTTGGTTCTTGGGTGCGGTCGTATCGAGTACGGGCACACGACAGCGGGCTTCTTCGATGGTCTCATTCAACAGGTCGTTGTAGGCTTGATTGATTTTTCCAGCATGACGCTTGAAGGGCCGGACGTCGCTAGCTTCAGCCTGGGCGGCACGTTTGAGTGATGATGGACCAGGAGAACCAAAGTCATCCATCGGAGGAGGGCTTGACCCTGATGCCATATGAGAACTCATATTTTGATCAGTTAGAGAAAGTGAGGTGGTTGGTAGTGTTCTGATTCGATCTAAGGGTTGTTAATTGAAAAGTGAATGATAATAATTGCCCCGCCTTGGGCTATGACAAGCTAAACAGCCTCAACATGAAACAAAGGAGACAGTCGCAATATTGGTAATGCTTGAACAAGTTGAGTGTGGTTTTCCTTAACTCTTAGGACCTTTTTTGTATTTGGCTAGTCACCCCACTATAGCACTTGCTGTATCTGTACAGATATACCACTATAACGCTACACTACGATACACGGCATAAATCATTGTACACAGACTAACAGCCCACTATATTGCATACGGCCCAATCTGTTAGTGTTCCAGATGGGAAACTACTGCAAGATCAAACATCACCACCCTCTATTTTCTGTACAACCACAACTAACCAAATGGCAAATTTTCACTTCTTAAATCAGCCGCCATGATATCTTCACGAGCAAAACAAATATGCCTGGCTGCCACACGGCCAACCCGAAATTTTTCTTCCACTATCCTCGCTCTTCGAACAGCCGCTTCAAGGCCTCAAGGGCCATTGAGTCAACGACGAGCTTTACATGCATCGCCCCAAAATTTATCAGCTTTGGTCGTGGACAACAAGATCGTGCTGCGCCATTACCAGGAAGAATGCATCGCGAGCGTCAAGAAGGCCTTAGAGCAGGGCAAGAAGCGGGTTGGCATATCTCTGGCTACAGGTGGAGGCAAGACTGTGAGTTGCGTCTTATCTCATAGTGAAAAAAACGAGTATCGTTGCTAAACATATCCCCGTAGGTTGTCTTTACGCAGCTGATCTCACGCATTGACGCGCTGAATGAGAGGGCTACTAAGACGCTCATTCTAGCACACCGCAGAGAACTTGTTCACCAGGCATCCAAACACTGCATCACTGCCTATCCTGACCTTACAGTCGAGATTGAGATGGGTAGTCAGCACGCAAGCGGTAGTGCCGACATCACAGTTGCCAGTGTACAGAGCATCAACTCCAAAGATCGACTGAAGAAGTACAATCCCGCTGACTACAAGCTGATCCTGGTTGATGAAGCTCACCACATCGTCGCCGCCGGCTACTTAAACGTGCTTTCGCACTTTGGCCTCAGAAAGAAGCTCGAGCCAGACGCAGATATATCCAAGATACCCTCTCTTGTTGGCGTATCTGCCACCTTCTCCCGCTTCGACGGCCTCAAATTAGGCACAGCTATCGACGAAATCGTCTACCATCGCGACTACGTCACCATGATTGGCGAGAAATGGCTCTGTGACGTCATGTTCACTACTGTACAAACGCACATAGATCTATCCAACGTCAAAACTGGAGCCAACGGGGATTTTCTTACGAGTGAGTTGTCTGAGCACGTGAGCACTACAGAGGCGAACGAACTCGTTGTCCGTTCATGGCTCTCTCTTGCGGGAGAACGAAAGAGCACGCTCGTGTTCTGTGTTGATGTGGCCCATGTCGTTGCTCTAGCACGAGAATTCAACGACCGTGGCATCGAAGCACGCATAGTCACGGGCGATACACCAGGAAAACTACGCGCAGAAACTCTAGATGCATTCCGAAATGGCGAGTTCCCTGTGCTTGTCAACTGCAGTGTGTTCACCGAGGGAACTGATATCCCCAACGTCGACTGTGTGCTACTAGCCCGACCAACACGCAGCCGTAACTTACTAGTCCAGATGATCGGTCGTGGCATGCGTCTACACCCTAGCAAGAAAGACTGCCATGTTATCGATATGGTCGCCTCACTAAAGGGAGGAATCACTACCACGGCGACACTAATCGGACTCGATCCCGATGAGCTTCTCGACCACACTACAATGGCACAAGTCAAAGGGCTTCAAAGGCAGCGTAGCGAAGAACAAGAGCGCATCGCCGAAGAACTTGCCGCTGCCAAAATCAAAGCCGACGAAGCCGGCGCACAGCGTCTCAAGAACGCCGGCGACGAAAACATAAAAGTCAACGTGACCCAATACGAGAGTGTATTCGACTTGATTGCCGACTCCAACGACGACATGACTATTCGTAGTCTTAGCCAAAACGCCTGGGTCACAGTTAACTGGGAAAAATACGTCTTATCGGGTCCCGACGGTACCTTTGTACGCATCGAACGTAACGAAGACTCCGTTAATATGTACTCCGTCTACGTCGTCCGCGCCCTCCCTACGTCCGCTCACACGGAGTCACCGTATGCTGCGCCGCACTGTATCTTAACCATCGAAGGTTTAGACAACGCCGTACACGGCGCCGATACTTGGGCGGGCAACGAGTTTCCTTACCCCTTCATCAACCGCAAACAACTATGGCGTAACGGACCACCGACCGAAGGCCAGTTAAAATACCTCAACAAAGTCCGCGGCACGCCAAATCACCCCGAAAAGTCCTTCAAGGAGTCATTAACGGAATATCGCGCCGCTATCAAGGAGTTCGGCTTACCAGAAAACATGGCCCAACCAGGAGCTTCTAGTCCCTTAACGGTTTGGAACATCACTAAAGGTATGGCTTCGGATATGATAACAAAGTTGAAACATGGTGCAAAGGGAAGATTCAAGGATATGAGCTCGGCACGTAAAAGGGAGGAAAAATTAGTACTTAAGAAACGAGCTATCGATACTAGAAAGGAAAATGAGGTTGTCAAGGTTGGCCCCGTATCAATCTAGGTAAGATATCAGGACCATCATGTGATTATAGAGAAGGCGGGCTTGTAAGATATAGGAGTAAATATAATGAATCAAGAACAATTACACACCACTGTAAATACTTTTTCATGTCATTGTTCATATTGGTGTGAACACAAGCTGAATAGGTCGTCGTCAGGGACAAGTTGAGTTCACATATGAAAGATCTCAACTCAACCCTGAGCTAAAGAAATCATAAAAAATTAGATATCAGTTCAAAAAGATGTCATCAACGCTTACATTCTATTTCTTTATCTGGAGAAGAACATTCAAGAGACAGAAAGCAAACATGATTTTCCTACTTCAGATAAAGACGTCACGGGAGAAAAAGATAATAACCGTCATGTTTTTATAGCAAACGTTCTGAACTAGAGCACATATAGAAAAAATAAAAAATAAAACAAAAACAAAAGCAGGTATCAAGAAACAAGGACATCAGATAACAAAAATAAATAATGGCAAAAAGATGGAATATTCGGAAATATTTTGATATTGGATATAGAATGGGTGTATGTTTGTTGCGTACACCACAAAAAGGTTTAGTTAGGGTATATTTGGTATCAGTGAGTTTAAAAGAAAAAATAACGAATCAAAAGAAAGCTCCAAAAAATGGAAACAAAGATAGCCGAGAGAAAAAAAAACAAATAAGGAAAACGTCACAGCAAAAAAAAAAGTCGTCACATTCCGATCGTTTTGGTTCTGCGAGAATATCCTTGAAATCAATATCAGTGTAAAATAGGAAAAGTTACCACTTGGAAAAAAAAGCTTCAATGACACTAACAGTATTCAAGTCAAGATGTTATCCTCGGACGCCGGATTAATAGAATGGTTTATATGATAGGGAGGGTTAGATGGGTAGGATGTTTAACCCCTACCCAGTCTTGTTCCACTAGAACGGCTTCCTCAGATCGATGCTTTCTTGGAGAGACAACAAGGGTATATATATATATATTGCAAAGGACAAGAAAGAAAAACAAAAGGAACCAGATGTAAACACAAGGGTTTTGGAAGGCATCACAAGAAAGACCATCTAGTAGTAGAAAACAAGGGTAAAAGTAAACAAAACCACAACTAATCCGAACAGAAAACAAGTGAGTATATGAAAAAAGAAACGAAAGCACCTAGGTCCGGGGATTTGAGTAATGGTGCGCCTATGATCCAGCCAGAAGAGGGGTATGGGTATAACTTGTCGAAGCGAACGAGAAGATAGACAGGATGGAAAATGTGTCATAAAATAGAGGGAAAAGGAGAGGGATATCGAGTAAAGATAGAGAGGACTCTGAAAAGGAAAATGAAATCAAGAAACAGTAAAGGGCATCACAACGAGAAAAACACAAAGACAAAGAGTCCTCTCTATCTAGTTGAATCTAACAGTCGGCCCGTTGACGGGGCCAGGGTATCCAGAACTAGCAGAATTGATTGAATGCGACGTCGAAGGGCGGCCACTATCACCCGAAGCCCGCGGAAGATGACGCGGGGTGGTGTCCCCGGGATGCGAGATAGTAGGCAAAAGCTTGGCGTCGGCCGGGTTCAGCTGAGGCTGTAGCGCCCAGGGATTGGGAACGCTGTTGTTGTTGCTGCTGCCAGGCGGGACGAGGCCGCCAGTGGTAGCGTTGATGGACAGGATGCTAGAGGCATCGTCGTCTAGGTTGACGCCGCTATCGTTCCATGGATTACGGTCGGCGTGGAAACTACGTGTGGATTCGATGGAGATCAGTGACGTCATAGAGACATTGGCTGAACCAGAGAATAATGAGGCCGGGTTGACAGCATGAGAGCTGTTCTTGCGTCTATCTAAGAACGAAGCAATCGAGATGCCACCAGGCTTGCGAAGACGATCGAAGAGGGTGTTACGGCCACGGGTCACCTCCTCTACAAAGAGAGACTGGACCGGGGACTCCTTGGGCGCAGCAGGAGCTGGTGCGTTCTGGAGGAGGCGAGAATTGAAGAAAGGCAGAGAGTCTTCGAACGAGTCAGACTTGGGACGGGGAAGCGAGCCAGACTGGACCTTGAGATCAACGCCTGCGCTTGTCATGGAAGCCATCATTTGTTCGATTACCTCGTTCAAGCCAGCAGCATTGTTACGTGTGAAGGAAAGTCGCAGAATGACAGTTTCGGTGCCAGACTCGGCCTTGTCCTCGCCGGGGATGACTTCGATAGTGACTTCCTGGGCACCAAGCTGGCCGACTAAAGTAGTAGAAAATTGAGCAGAATCCAGGAACTCCGACAGAGACTCTGTTTTCTCGAGCACCATCTCATGGAAATCTGGCACCATACCGAGAAGTTCGTCGGCACAGCGAGGCACGTTCCACTGCGGGCCAATGACAGTCAACTCATCGCTAGCCTGCTCCGTGCTAGGGAAGATAATCTTGCAGTTATACCGCTTCTCGAGCTTATCGATATCGCGGAGACGAGCAAGGAGGCGACGCTGGAAAAGACGATCAACCTCAACAGTCTGAGACGTGTACTCGGAATCGGCTTCATCCACCATTTCGAGGATTTCACTCTTGACGGCTTCGAGGTTCTGGGCGTTGCGGGCAGGTGTACGGCAGACGACATTACCCACTTGAAGATCATCTTCTTCGCGGCCCGCTCCACCCCGGTCCATGGCGTTCGAAAACTTGACGAAGACCGAGTGCTTGCGCATGATGCTCTGGATGTGATGACCGCCGATGCCAATGATTTTCTTGTGATACTGATCCGGGACGTGGAACGATATCGAGGCGGGCATCTCCTGTTCTACAAAGTTGATTCCAGTTTCCAGGGCCTTGTAGTTTTGACTGATGACTTCAATGTTGAAGTTGTACTCGTTGTAGCCCTCGAACAAAATGTGGATTAGGCCGATCTTCTGAACCATGTGAATGATTTTGTTGAGCTTGCCATTCTTTTTGCCACTAACAAACTCCTTGTGCTCAACGGCAAGCTCAATCTTGATATGAGCAGAGAAGGGTTGGTCACCAAACCCAGGGGCATCCGAAATCATCTTGATTGCCGTCTTGACTGCATCGTCAGTACCGTTGATAGTGAAAAGCTCACCATCGAACATGACTTCCGCTCCAGAGGTTGCAGTGATTGTCTTCAGAAGGGTCGACACAGTTTCTTCGTCTGGGAGAGAGTAGGCACCTGGGCGCATGCACCAATACCCGTGGTAAAACTGGCCAGTCAAGTCCAAGATTTCACGAATCGTACGCTCACATTGGGCTTGGTCGGTACCTCGAACGCTCATGCGGTTACGTCGGGTTCCAAGACCCGGAAGCGCGATGTGAGTGCCATAAGTGTCGCCAATCTTGCGAACCTTGTCTAAGCGGCTAAGCAAGATGTTGTCCATCTTATCACAGTCGATTTCCACTTCCTTAGGATCAATGCGCGACATAGAGGCGTACTCAGCAATCTTTGCTTTCGCGCGCTCGATTCCTTCACGGGTTTCGCCGGTAATAAAGATATCGCTAGGGTCGCGGCGATGGGCGCTGGGTACGTAGAATCGGTTCAACTGTAGCAAGTGGGGCGGGAAGTAGATCGAAGTACCTGTAGCCGACTCCAATAGCTTGATCGTCTTCCGGTGACGGCCACAGATCGGCTGATGATAGATGGGCTCGAGTTTGAGAGAATCCAGATGGCGCCCGAGCATTTCATCGATACGTAGCAGAACATGGACTTTGGCGTGGTCAACAGAGCCGACATCGCCGTAGATAGCAATTCTCCAGCGCTTATCCACACGACCTTGGTTGGTCTTGAGGGTCAGGAGAGACAACTTGGGGCCAAGTAAGAAGATGTTGACGCCACAGAAGTGGGAGATGCTATCAAGCATTTCCATGGCTTCTTGCTTGAGAACACCCGCCTTAAGATCGCATACGAGCTTACCGTCAATGTCAACAGTAGAGCAGGTCTAATATTGTGGGTCACGTTAGTCATAGCTACAACCATTTTTCATGGTATCATATTTACTACTTACCATAGCAATAGGCGTCCCATTCAATATGGTTTCGCGACTTTTCTGTACTAGCTCTGGTGGGCCAGACAAGAACACAGTGACGGTCTTCTGGGGCTTGTTGTTGACGGAAGCAGTAGTGGTATCGACGACGGCCTTGACAGGCAACGGGGACTCGGATAGATCAGCACAGAGCTTGATCAAGGCCTTCAGATGTTCTGTGTGAACTGGAAGGTCAGATACCGGGATATCATCCGGTGCCTCCGCTGGATGCGTCCATTTAAGGACAGCATCCTGGGTTGCATGAAGGATATCCTCGGTATTAGGGCCAGCGAGATCGAAAGTGAAGGGAATATTGAAAGAGTACTGAACAAACTCTGGGTTTCGTGGAGTGATAGCAAGTGGCATTTGGTGAGCACCGGCAGCAGCATTCTGCATCTGAGCAGGATGCATCGGCACATGGCCCATGTTTGGCATGGTGTTCATAGAGCCAGACGGCATGGCTCCCGCCATGGGCTGCTGGGGCCGGAAGGACAAAGGCGGCATACGGTCGGTCCAACGCACGTTGGCGAGTTTATTCATTGTGGGCAAAGTTGAGAGACATACGGCGAGGAAGCAAAAAGTAGGGTGCTGTGCTGCAAAGAAATCGGTGCCGTGCCGGTAGGAGAAGTAGTTGTCTGAAAGATTCGGAGGACGGACGGGGCGGTGGCGAAGTCAAGAAGGGTAAACACCAGACAAAGATGTAATACAGTATATGGTATATCAAAAGAAGACTCGGCGGTGCAAGACAAGGTGAGTGAAGACGAGGTCGAGAACTTGAGGGGTCGGCGAGGGCCAATTCTGACGGGACGAGAGCGAAGATCGATACCGAAAAATCGAAGAAGCGAAGCGAAAGGCAAGGCAGCCAAAAGCGACAGCGGTAATCCAGTAACCACTTCGCAAGAGATAGAGAGAAAGGGCGAAGAAGGAAGAAGAGAAACGAGAAAACGATGAAAGTCGGCACGATGAGAAGGAGAAGGGAAGAGGGGAAGTGAAGTGAAGATGGAAAACTCAATTCAATAACGAGACTGGTGCTTGATCACACCGGACTGGGAGGACGCAGACGAAGAAATGAGATGAAGGAGAAAGAAAGGCCTAATGGCTGTTTAAGAATGCAGGCTGTTTTTTTTCCTCGTGTTGCTTTTGCTTTATTTTCAGTAGCTCAGTCAAGGGAGGGCCAATCCAGTCCAGGACGGTTTGCTAAGTCGTTCGTTCGTTGGTTGGCTGGAGCTTTCCCTCTTTCTTTGGCTGGGCGGGCGGGTGAGGCAACAAACAAACAACACTGTAAATTCTGGAAAGTCAGCCTGTAGCAAGAGAGCCAGGTCTGCAGAATTGGTGTGTAGCAATGCAAATGCAACCTAACCTTAAGAGTTCAGTATCAGCGGGCAAATGGCGGTAACATAGACAACGATGACTATTAAAAGAAGAAGAAAAAAGTAAAGAAGATGGTAGATTGGAGGTGCTGCTAGTTGACGATAAATAATAGCTGCCAGACACAACTAAGATAGGCCGGAGAAGAGAAGGAGAAGAATAAGTAAAGCGCGAGAAGAGAAATGCGGCCTGCTGAATCGATGCTGCGATTGAGTCAATGCGAGATCGATCGGCTTCCAGAGTTAAATTTCGCGGGCCACAGAGTAAAGAGAAGAAACAAGAATCACGGCCAGCTGCAAAAAATACTGGTTGTAGTAGAAAAAAAAACAAGGCAGCAAAAAATAAGAGGGAAAAAAGAGGAAATTGAAAGGTTCTAATCAGAGAATCAGTAGAGGCCACACAGAACGAACGATTGGCCTGTAGCCAACAGACTAACCCACTAAACTTCGAGAAAAAGTCAAGAAAAAACTACCTGACTGACTGCAAGCGGATGGCCATGGCATGGTAGGCTAGTGGGCTAAGGAAAAAGCGAAGGCCCAGCGAAGCTCAGCGAAGCTCAGCGGAGCCCAGGCCTAGCAGGGGTATCCACAGTAGGCTTCCAGAATCGACAAAGCGGGAGCCAGCAGTAGTTCAATACAATTAGGTCAGTCGAAGAAATCCAGGCTCAGAGCTTTAGACTACAGCTCAGCACTCGTACCATTATGTCTTCTGATATCTTCTACTCTCTGTTTACGATGCTTCCAGGTTGCCTCCCTTGACGGCGGCGTACGATAGCAGCAAAAAAATATGCCCGTTCTCTCTCCGTCTCTTGTTCGCGAGCTAACACAGCAGCTGATGTTGGGTGGCCTGGCCGCCACCACTAAAGCTCGACAGGGTACACCTGGAAAGTCACTAAACACCTAGATTCGGCTCGGCTATGGCACTAGACATGGGCTAAGCTGCTAAGCAGCGCATCTGTATTGGTCTGGATTGCAAGACATGGCAAGAATGCTTTGAAATAGCCGTATTAGTATTAATTACAAGTTGTAGAGCTGTGGTACGACCTTTCAGTTAAACCAATCGCCAAACTAAAGGTTTTAGAAGACTCTGTTGTGAAGACATCTTTCTAAATGTCGTATATCGAGCTGTTTACTTGTTACGCCACTCATTCGTCCGCCATTTCGTTAGCCAATCCATGCTTATCCACCACATGCAAGCGCACACGCTGTGCTGCATGCGAATTCAAAGAGCCCAGTCAGTTGTAGAGTTAATACTCTAGAGCATACGTAGGAATAGCATAAACAACTGGCCAAGATGAAGATCATATATGTATAACTAAAGACAGATAGAAATATATGCCCACATCAGCCTACTATGTGTTCGCCTATCAGCCCATCATCAAGCAACCTATAATCGGCTCCCTTCACCGTCGTCATGGTCAACATCGAGTTCAAGCCCTCGCAACAGGCTACGATTCGCAGATGTTAATCTGCTACTTTCAAGTTGCAGCTGTGAGCACTGGCGAGCTGCCTGTCCATCCTTCCTTCAAGGGCAACTCCCCCGGGGAGACAGGGCCGGAAAAACTCCTTGCCGTTTATTTTAATTTGCAGTCATTCAAGGCCAAAGCAGGTTGAGCCAAATCAAAGAAGAGCAGAAAGCCAACAGCTTGTTAAATATATTATGATATATCTTCCCGTCGTGTACTACTAACTTCTTTCCAAAGCCATTGTGTCGTCGTTTGGCATACATTACGTCTATGGTCTGAGTCTTTAATTACAGGCCGGATGCCCGCATGTTAATCACCCTGCAGCTACTAATGCATCCACAGGCCGTCCTTCAACTCGTTTACCGCGTGCCTTGTGCCTGCGCCTATGACCGGGAATCAAGGAATTGAATTAAAGCAAGGAACAAGCGGAGTAGCAACGGGCAGCGTTGAAAAAAAAGAGAGCGAGTTCATCGCAAAGACAAACTCCTCAGATTGAAAGATTAACTAACTATAAGAAAAAATGAATGATGTTATTTTTTACTATTCGCGGCGCTAAATTTGTTGCTGAGTGCTAAAACGCACTAATGAAGCTTTGTTTGGACGTCTGCGGAGATCTCCACCGTGAGTCACGTGGTGTTTTCTAATTCGCAAGCCAGGCCACAAGGTAAGTTCTTTCCACATGCTGCAGAGTTTGGTTTATCAACTCTATAATTCCAAGGAGGTAGTACGTAATAACATATACATATAGTATGAGTATGTACATCATCGTCGTACGTGGTCATTGCTTCGACTTCTGTAGTCCTAAGGCAATTTCTCCTAATAGCAAAGAACCGGTAAAGCACTCAATATTGTTAAATACAACAAAATGCCTGGCTTGACTGGCAATTGTAACGCAACGGCGCACTGAAGCAACCATTATGTCCCCGCTAAAGGCATCCTTGCCTTGGTTTTAGCTGTTGACTGTGCTGATCTCTTTGCAATTCAAATCTAAATCTAAAATCCAGTTCAATGACTGGCTCACTAGATAACAAACATAGTAGAACCACTGACATACAAAAATCAGCTACCCAATTGCAACAACAGGCGCAATATTTTTTTTACATTCTTCTTTCTTTTCTTTTCTTTTTTTTTGCAACTCTTTATGAGGCTTTTCTCGGCCGCTGTTCAAACAATAACAGCGGTCTGGAAGCCTCAGCCAAATAAAACAAGAACAAGAAAAATAAACACAGACCTCATATGTACAACTGCATATGTATATGTAAACACCGATTTGTCCGCAACTGTAAACATCGGCTCCGCTCCGTTTGTCGGTGAAGCCTACACTGTATTCTCTCTTTCCTTGGCCTCTTTTCTTTGTCATCATCGTGATATCTTCGGCAACAACTAGTTCTTACAAATGTGTCCTTCCGCCCAAGACTCTTATGATGATCCGTGCGAGATCAAGCTCATCTCTCTACATCTTGCAATACAAGGCAGGCCATTAATATGTATCTACCTACCTACCTAGTCTATCACACAAATCCGTCAGTCTCTATTTGTATTTTATATTCTAGTCAATCTCATACCGGCATCATCATGTTGTCAAAGCACTCAATGATTATCGCTTGAAATCAAATGTCGGGACTTTATGCCTTTGGAACCTTACATATTACACCTGCCCTGTCTTTTTCTCACTTAGTTATTGACTGCACTGCCTCCACACATTCTTTCCGTGCCCATGTCCACCAACATCTGCATGTGAGCCGCCAGTAACAAGTAGTAGTCAGTAGCCCCAAATCTATCCCCCCAAGACTCTCAGACAGCAAGTCTATTAGCTATTGTATATCGCGGT
The DNA here is from genome assembly GCA_009806295.1 of Davidsoniella neocaledoniae. Classification (NCBI taxonomy): domain Eukaryota; kingdom Fungi; phylum Ascomycota; class Sordariomycetes; order Microascales; family Ceratocystidaceae; genus Davidsoniella; species Davidsoniella neocaledoniae. The sequence goes on along the minus strand of RHDR01000047.1, from coordinate 55,051 downwards.
ATCCCTCCTTCCTGGTTGACTTGATTATCGTATCTCCTCATACGGAACACGACACGATCTAGCAGCCAAAGCTCGGGCGGCTTGTGCTTTTCCCATGCGAATATAGAAACGGATTTTCGAATAATTATTGTCAGATCTCGGCGGCAACCCCCACAGGCCACGATTCCAGCCTTCTCATCAGCGGCTCTAGGCATGTCGTTTTTTTAAAAAGAAAAAAACCTGTCTTTTTTGTATAGTAGAATTTCCACATTCCGTGAAATCATGGCTGTCGTATCCACCATACAGGATGCATATCTACAACTATAGTATTACTGGTGCCAGCAAGCAACAAGTGGCATGCCCCTTCTCTACAGTATTGCAGTTTCACTAGTGTCAAGCCACGGTATTCTATATGCCATGTTGCATGCATGTGGTCTATTTGTTTGTTATCAATAGCCAAAAGGAAAATACAATCTATGATCAGCTACTACACCATATATAGTAATGGTCACCCTATACAAGCCTTAGAATTATATCAACAAATATTCTGTTGCAATCTCCGTTTTGATAAGCCAAGAAATCTATCACAAGCTTAATACTCAGAGGTTCGCTACTACGAGATCCAATTATAGCTGATCCGTCATCAACCCATCATACCTAACATGCATCCATTGATCATACCAAGATTATACGTATATGCGTAGTCATAACGGCAACCAGAGCTAAGAAGATGAGGCTGATTCGCCTTTTTGACTCACTACGGGCAAATTGCTATCTCGATTTCTTGCAGATTGAAACGTCAGAGATTCTCCAACATATATTTTTCGGTAAGCCGAGCAGATATCCTTTCTTCATTGCCATACATATACCACATATTGTCCATAGTCAAGGGTACAACTGCTCCCCTGACTCATATCAGCTTGCCGTTGTCAAGTCTAGCATATCCAACGGATTAACTTTGACTATTAAGTTCAAATTTGTGCAGGTCTAGTGTTTCCATAGACGAGTGTATATAATTATACTTAGCGCCATTGCTCATGTGCATGTATGTGTGTACATCGAATCCAACCCATAACTTACAGATCTAGCAAGCTAGGTCTTAATTATCGACCATGGATATCTCCGAACTCTCATCACCGCCGCATTGTTTAATTTTTTTGACTCTTGTAACCACAAAATTATAGTTCGAGCGGTCATGCAGACGAAAAAAAGTCTGGTCAAGGTGGTATCCCGCTAGTGCATCGATATATTCTAATATTTAGTTGCCGAGTGATCTGAAAGATTTGGCTTAAACAAGCAAATAAAACTAAAGTATGAGGTTAGTCAGCGTCTACGATATTACATGTATTTCTTCGCCTAGTCAAGCTACGGAAGTGAACTATCAATATATGCCAATAGTTCTACAATAAATATAGGCACACACAGATGATTCTTCCACCAATCATACCAGTCTATAATTATATCATATACGTCTTTTTGTATACAACCACAGCACTCTTGTATGCAAAGGGCACGGGGGCTTGCCATGATTGCACTCGCAGCTAGTTTTTTATGTACCCTCTTAAATTCTTATACTTGATATATCCCATTTTATTCAATGATTCCTTCGCTATGTAGGAAAGGACAGTTGTGGATCCTCTACTTGAACTCTGAGTTCTACGTTTACTTCTTTACCAGATTAGAGAGAGCTTAGTTCTCACTCGCCTCTTCCATTCGATGAGGCTTTGTTAGGCATATAACAATATGCGTAACGTAATGAAAGCTAGCAATACCTGTAAGTCAAATATTGTTGTGTCCCCAAGAGAACAGTATGTATTTCTCTTAGACTTCAGATTTTTCAACTAAGAGAAACTGAGAAGGAAGTTGATCAACATGGGATCCTGTTCCTAATGACCCGTCCATTGACGGATTCCCAGCGGATGTAGATGTCTGGGTGACGAGATTGGTAGAATAAGACAGAGAGAAAGGCCTTATAAATAATCAACTAGATACATGTATATCGATGAGGCCACTAATCGTCTATTAAAAACAGCATCATGAAGCTTCCAATAGAGATATATATGCTTAAAATCCACTTAGGCATAGCTCAATTCATAGCGATTGGTACCGTTATAACCCTAGCGAAACCCTCTGTCGTCTTAAAGCAATATGATCTGCGTTCATATCATTCTCCCCACTGAACGCCACGTTAAATCTCCAGATGTCAACCGTTGCTGTAGATCTATATGTATATCATTTTCATTTTTTTCTCAATCTTTTCTATATTACAACATAACAGTTGGTCTTAAAGAAACTTTATCTCTGAAGGAACTATTCTTCGGTTGATTAAGACACCTGAAAATCCATGCCTAAAGACGACCCTTACATTATAAACGTACAGATATACCCTCTCTTCCTTTTTTCTCTTTTCACTTTCTTTTCTAATCTATCTAAAAGCCACCAACTAATTATAAAACTCTCTTCAAATGCAGAGGAACCCTTCTTAGATAACCAACAAAAGGAGGCCCGAAGAAAAGTTTTCACTCATTCCAAAGTCTAACTCCTACAACATGCCCCTCCCTATAAGCAGGGAAAGAAATGGTGAAAAGATATACATGTTCAAGATAAAACGAGAAATGAAACAAAAACATACTTCGACCTTTGTAACTTGCTCCTGACTAAATATTTGATAGTCGAACAATGAGGATGCCATCATTCATCATATACTATTTATAAACTACCCCCTATGCAAATAGACCACAACCAACAGCCCATGTGGTGTAATCTAGTAGATTTGCAAGTTTGAGTGTGATGAAGAATGTGACAATTAAACCATCCATCTAGTATGTTTCTAGAAATATACTGTAGTCACTAAAACAAAAGAGTTTATGTTATATATACATGCACGACTTCTAGTTAAAGGTAGTTAGAATATTTTTATGATAGATAGATAATGAAATTAATAGGTAGTAACCTGATATTATATAATATAAGACACTGAAACAAAAATGCAAGATAAACATTTAGAGATGCCAGTTTATGTCCAAGTTATAGCAGCCATACACTGCAAAAAATTACTGCAAGCCGCCTTTTTGTTTTCTAATATTCCCTTTTTTTATTCACCGTCTGTATAAATCACTGCTATAGCCACCATCAGGTGGTGGTGGTCTCTCAGCATAGTTCATATCTTCACCATAGTATGACTCCATGCCTGGACGTACGCTATACGCCCTTTGCACTCTATCCACGGGAACAACACTATACGCCCGCACAGAAGGGGGTGGGTGCATGTAGTGACGTTGTGGTGGGGGCGGTGGGGCAATGTCGTTCGACTCGGGCCGGGTGCTGGCTACTCTCGTGTAGCCAGATGGAGGCATCGACGGAGGCATATCATACCGAACAGCCTCCATCGGATGAACACTCATAGGATGGACACTCATAGGGCGAACGCTCGTCGGCCGGCCATACTGAACATCATCATATTGTTTCCTTTCAACTGGTACTCCACGAGGTGGAACATACTCGTCATTAGGTGGCGGCGGTGGCATCGGACGTGCCGAGAATTCTCTGCGAGCGAGACCATCACTGTCAATTATTTCCGGCTGTGTCACAACACGACGGGATGGGTAGTGGTGAGGAGGTGGCGCCAGTGGCGGTGGAGTTACCCTACGGTATACATTGGGCTCGGTGTAATATTCAACGGGAGCTGGCCTTCTGGACATGGCTCTAGTAGGGTGCCCGTAAACCAGCTCATCGGCATAATGTGACGCCAGTGGTCGAGGCATGCTTGCTCTAGGAGGCTCGTAATATTCACGACCATAAGAATCAACCAAAACTACGTTGCTGATTGGGCGAGGCGGACCCATAGATATAGCTTCAGACTCTGTCATGGCAGGAGATGTGGCATGAGGGTCTTGTTGATGGCGTGAGCCAGCAGGTGCAGGATCGGTCGCCTCATGATAACGACTAGTAGGGTGTTCAACATGATAATAAGGGTCGGGACTGTAGACGGGATATCCCGGACGGATATAGCGCGGCTGTCTCGAGGTAGATGGACCAGCCTCTACATAAACACGTTCATGGGCCGGCTCGTGTAACTGACGATAGGGGTCCTGCCATTGGTAAGATGCATGGTGTTCACTGGCACGGGAATCATGTGGGTGGGCGTCGTTGACCAGTGGATGGCCGGGTGAATATGGCAAGTTCTCATCGTCAGCTACGACGTGGTTGGAGTTTCGTGCTTGTCTCGGACGTTTGCGTGGGGTAAGTCGGGGTGCCTTTGAAAGCTGGGGAGATTGCGGTTCAATTTTGATGTTGACATTGGCCGTATCTTCTGAATGATCTTGCTTACGCTTCTTTCCCTTGTTCTTGCGCTTACTTGAGTTGACATGATTTGGAGGGGAGTTGGCACTACTGAAAGAGCCGTCATTTTGCGAATCGCTGATATGTTGTACAGGCGCAAGCGAAGCTTCTACAGTCGCCACGCCATTGTGGGTTGCAAGTGGTGAAACATGGTAGGGCTGTGGTGCGGCTGGAACTAGATTGTGCGATCGAACAACAGGCGCCGAGGGGCCAGATCCGGCATCGTCGTATACGCGTATTTGGCGGATATTGGCTAAGGGTACTACTGGTACTGAGTGATAAGAGTGGTCAATTTCCATATGTCCAGAAGAGGGGGAATCCGCCACGGTGCATCCTGCGCTGTGGGATCCATTTCCTGTGTTTACAACGAGGGAGTCGTGCTCATGCCGACTATTGGGTCTAGTGGAGAGGCCAGCCGACGTTTGAGGCCACGAGTTTTGCGGTCCGTGGAGCGAGAATGGCACTGAGAGGCGTGACGGAGGGTAAGAGGGAGGAAAGTTACTGTTGATAGTCGGCGGTTGGGCGACGACGGAAGAATCTTGGGTAGCTATAGAGCCTGTTGTAGGTGCAGTAGTGTTGTTGGCAGCCGTAGTGTTGTTAGCTTGCACTTCAGGCCGTGACGGATCACCAACCGAAGCTGCATCAATACTCATAGACTGATCGTCATGTTCAGAATCTGGAGTTTCGTGTCTCGAGGAATAGAAAGTGCCATCAGAATGGCTGTCAACATCAGGCACAACGATACTGTTAGAGACTGTAGTGGCAGCCTTTGCGGAAGCGTCAGCTACGGCAACAAGTGCCTGTGCCTGTTCAAAGATCGTAGCAATATCTAGTTCATGCTCGGGAAAGATGGACGCCTTGTTTGCGAGGCGCTTGTTCTCTATCTCTTCCTTGAGCTTATTCTCAATGCGTTGTCGCCGCACCTGGAACTCAGCCCGGACTAGGTCATCTGACTTTTCCAACAGAATAGGATCAATCTCAATATTGTTGAGCTTAGGGGCTTCGATTGCAGCAGGCTTAGCATCAGCAGACGCAGAGCAGGCTGCCACAGTACCTGTAGAATTTGAAGACGCTGAAGGCGTCTTTCCTTGAGGACCAGTAGACTTAGTCTTGGTCGAAGCATTGGTATCTAAAGCATTAGCTCGGGATAGCTTGTTGGTTGATGCAACGGCATCGAGCGGCGGAACTTTACCGGCCAACCGAGCCGGTATTTTAATCCGGGGGTGACTACCCGCAAGTACCATATCATGTAGAGCAATGATCTTTTGGTACTGTTCCATCTGGTACTGCTCAGAGACAGCCCAGTTGGATGGCTGTGACGACGAAGCGGCCGCCATGATATGGTGGGAGTGAGGATATTTTGGGTATTGGGGAAGATCACGAATCAGCAGGAAAAAGCAAGAACGTCTTCTCAAGCTAAGCAAGGCAATAAAGGCACTTAGCGCGAAGACAGGCACCGACACGGGAGCTATGAGTTCTCCTTGCTATTGATATCGTCGCTAGACGTGCAACATACGATTTCCAGTCGACTCTATATCTAAATTAGAAATAGAGGGGGAAAGGAACATGGGAAGCAGAAAGCCAGCACAATAGTCCAACAGCAAGCGCGATGGATAGCTTTCAGACAATAGATTAGTAGCGACTATCAAACAGCAGCCAAGTAAGCGCAGTCCAGAGCTCGCTGACGCATTTACTGCTTACGATGCTAGGATGGAGCAAAAGACAGGGCAACTCTGTATTGAACAGATATCGCGATCAAATGCGAACGATGATTGCGGGCGCGTTAGCTAAGTTATTTTGATGATGTTTGATGAAACGGCTGAAATTGCTGAGCCCAGCGAAGATTTTTTGACTGTTGTCTTTGTGGGTTAGGCCGCGTTCCATGCTTAGTCAGCCCAGCTCTGGAATTTGGCAACCAGCGGCCATTAGACGGTCATCGCTCTCTCACCCCCGACCAGGAAGAAAAAGGAACCAGGGGCAGAATTGTTTATTGCACTTAACGCCCAATTGGGTCTCACTGAGCTTTCTCCTTGTACTTATCCAGGTTAGCATTTCAACCATGTGAAAACTTCGTGAACTCGCGCAATCTATCTGATCCACGTTGCTTGCATCTTCACCATCATTGAGCCTCCGGCGTGACTCAGTATCTAAATAATACTCCATGTAGACAGAGTTCTAAGACTCATAAGCCGCATGCTTAACAATCCTTAAACATTAGTGCCACATTGTCATCCCCAACCGTCATTCGAAACAATCCAAAACCCTAACTGTAAGCAGGCATCGTCACTGTTAAGTTTCGTTTTTGATTTTTGCCTATCCATTGCGCTGTTTTTCTCTATCTAGTCCAAATGGGTCCCATTATATTTAATAACCTCTATCTGTCACTTCCCGCCACCACAACTTTAACTTTGAACTTAACCACAAGACTTACAAATTCATTCTCAAGAAATTCAATTCTTCTGCGCAAGACTTCAACGCCGTGGACAAACAATCAGCCGGCGTTTCTATCCTCACGAAACTTCACCTCATCATCGCCATCTCTACAATCAAAACTCAAAATGAACTCCAATGGCACTGCTGCGGCCCCCAAGGCCGTCTTTTTCTTGTCAGTACAGATCAATCCTACGCTATAGCAATTTCATCCTAACAATATATAGTGACATTGACAACTGCTTGTACCCTAAGAGCACTATGATCCATGACCGCATGGCTAAACTTATTGATGAATACTTCATTAAGTATCTGGATCTCAGTATGGAAGAGGCAGTCCGACTCCACAAAGAATATTACCGGAATTACGGCCTCGCTATCGAAGGCCTAGTCAAACACCACCAAATTGACGCCCTGGACTACAACTCCAAGGTCGACGACGCCATTCCCCTCGAAGAAATCATTGCGCCCAACCTTGAACTCCGTACGCTACTAGAAGACATTGACCGTAGCAAAGTGCGGCTCTGGCTCTTTACTAATGCCTATGTCAACCATGGCAAGCGCGTTGTCAAGATCCTCGGTATCGACGACCAATTCGAGGGCCTGACATACTCTGACTACGCCCAGTTCCCCCTCATCTGCAAGCCCAATGTTAAAGCATACGAAAAGGCTATGAGAGAAGCTGGCGTTGAAGACCCCAAAGATTGCTACTTTGTCGGTATGTACAACCATCCTGTGTAGTCACGAGCGCTTGACAAATACTAACATGCATATTATAGACGATTCTGGCATGAACTGCGTGAAAGCTGCGGAAATTGGCTGGACTGCTGCTCACCTAGTTGAGGAGGGCGTCAAAGCCCCCTCAAAACCGGCATCACAGTTCCAAATTAGCCACTTGAACGAGCTGCGCAACTGCTTCCCTCATCTTTTCAAGTCTACCAACTCATCTACTTCCATATAGATAGAAACTGATACCCTTTTTGTTTGCTCCTGTAGTCGTATTTCTTCATATCATGCGTTGCATATAATCATAGCTATGCTTTTTTAAGGCATGACAAGACTTAGTCATGTGATTTTTTTATGAAACAATATGATACTTGCCAATAAGTAGTATTATGCAGTGAAACTATGTAATGTATTGGGTTGTATATATATGTATGTATGTATGTAGTGGCCGGTATTCATTCGTGCTGTCGAAATCCGAATGAATTTGGCTTCTGGAGATGTCGGGGGAGTATCGTGATACTATGGCCGGCGAATATTTCTGACGACCTTGTCTAGTTCTGCTAGTACAACATCTTTCTCCTTGATAGCTTCTTGACGCTGGGCTTCAGCTGTACGCAAGTCTTCTTCGAGGTCGCGAATGCTAGTCTCTTGGTCTTTTTCGGTATTTGAAAGGCCGGGAAGGGACGAAATGAGAACTTCGATTTTTTGCTCGGTGATGATTAGGTCGCGAGATAGTTCGATAAGGCTGGCTTTGAAGTCTTCGACGGGAAGAGGATCACCTATAATTCAGCCCCGTTGATTAGCTTCCCTACATATAGATGTATGCAATCGAACTTGTCTTTTTCTTATTTTGAGTTCTACCTACCCTCTCTCTCTTCTTTTTCGTTTTTGCTATCGCGAATTTTATCGCCTTCGGAAAGAATTTCTAGATCATGGCGCTTGTTGACGAAGTAGATGCAGCATACGAATTGTTGCGCAAGCTACAGCGGTGTTAGCAGATGTCGCGAGTATTGTAGGGTTCATGTGATCGAGAGCTTACCTGATCAACAGAGTCTTGCAATTGTGTGAGTTTGTCGCTCATGATTATATGTGAGATGTAGATATTGTACACCACATAGGTCAAGAAAGAATGAAGCGCACTTTTAGAGACGTTGATCGCAAAGAACGTTGAAGGTAAGGTTAGTTGTGGGGCAGTTGTATAACCCTAGTTAGCATAAACCCTACCATCGAGTCAATATAGTGATATAAGTTACATGCCAAATATACCGTAGAACAATTTTTTCTTCAAAGGGTGATAATTACTGTGAATCATGATGGGTTTTGTGAATATTAATCAATCGTCCTCATTGTATGCCCGTGATTTCTTCAACCGAATAGATCTACCCTGCCATGTTAAGACCAACACTTCTGGTTGATTTTTAATAGATCTTCGTATGTTAACACCGAGCCCTTCCAAGCCAATGTCTTCGGCAGCTTTGTTCCATAAAAACTGACGGATTGAGCCACCATTGTCACTAGAACAGGTTACTAGTATCATTGGATGCGATGACCTAGACATGGCATCCCGCATGCCCTTGGTAGCGTCACTTTCGCTGACAAACAATCCAACCACATTATCTCCTCTCCATCCCGCAGGCGCGTTCACGAATGTACCCTCTAGTTCACGAACGTTACGGGGACCAACAAGAATATCTCCACCCTTGCATTGAACAATGACATGGAGAGGTTCCGAAGAGGAAGGTGGCTTCCAGACTCCGATTAGATCTAGTCCGCCGTCATTGGCTCCGCCGATGCGTTGAAGATCAAAGCCGTAGCGATGGAGGGTATCGCCCACAAGGTATTCATAGTGAGTCCCAACAAAAACAGTGGAGTTGGTATCTAAGCCTGTGCGTGAAGCATGATTGATAAATGATTTCATGTCGTTGTGAGAGCTGGTGTTTGAGCTGGGATATACTAAGTCGGACGCTGACTTTTTAGAGTAGGAAGCCCATAATGTTGGTGCTTGACGACATGCCATTCGTAGAGAGAACTTGGTGAACTGTGTTGGAACATGTCTAGTAAATATGGAACGCATCTTATAGCTGCTTGACGAATAAAGTTAGCGAGTTAGTATGTTGTGTACCATGGGAATGGCAGTCACTTGGTTAAATCGAAGTAATCATACATGTGTGTAGATAATTTGGTAATGGCAAATCTGCCGACTTTTTACCGGCTAGTGATAACGAAAAATAAATGTAATTGTGTAACATGGAAACAAATCGGTATCTGAATCATACATATAACGCGAGCCTGATGTAATATATGGTATAAGAAACAGTATGCACATGGAAATGTCTTTTATATGGACTAATCTTCCCACATTGCAGCTCTGGCTTTTGCAAGTTCCTCTTCTTGTTTTTTCTTAGCCTCCCGATCCTGTATTCTTTTTTGCTTTTCCTTTTCAAGAAGGGCCTTGTGGTAGGCTTTTTGCTCATCTGTTTGCTTGGGTGCCTTGATTCCTAGAGCTCCTGCGATCATCCGTCTGGCAACAGCGTCGGTTTTCTCGGGTCGGCGCTGAGTCTGGGAGGAGGAGAGGGGGGAGCCAGTCTTTGGCGCGAAAGAAGAGCCCGGTAATGTGTAAGGATTCATGTTGCGCCAGTCGTTCTCAGCCGAAGCCGGCTTGCTAGGGGGGCTAGAAGAAGTAGTGGGTGTTGTGGTGGCAGACCTGGGAAGTGCCGACTCCTCCTGATTTGTGGCCGATTTGGGCGCTAGTGCAGGGACATTTGCTGCCTCAGTGTCAGACTGATCTTCCCACGACTCGATGACTTCGTTTTCAAGGTTTTTAGACATGTCGGAAGTAGTTGTTTCAGACTAAAGAAGGGTATCAAGACAAGATGTCACCGGTGGCTGTATGAGAGAGTCTGTCTGTTGCTGAACCTGCAAGCTTGGCAGCTATTGAGTGATCAGCATTGGAGGTAAAGGAAAAGTGGAGAAACCCGCAAGACCGTTTGCTGTGCTTGGCTGTTTGGCATGGACAGTGGAGGCATGAGTTGGAGATAGAATAGAACAGACCTAATAGAGGCTCAATTAAAGTTGATGCAACACCTGTGCTAATTCAGTAGCCAGGTGTGACTTGTGGCTGGGATACGAAGCTTGAAGATTGATTATAGTAGTAGCTAGCAAGCCAGATAGCAGCGCCACTACATAGTAAATAAATTCGGTGGTTAAAGTGCTGGTTTGGACGGACCGAACAGACTTGTGTAACTAAGCCAAGGAAGCTTTAAAATGGGCACGTGCCATATGGGTGAAGCACGGCTGCCGACAATTATCCGGGGAACTGCTGGGCTCCGGCTTCGCGCTAAGACGCTAGGACGCTAAGAGGAAATAAAACGGTTGCTGGCTCTGGAATTTTCTATGGCTAATGGAGTGCTTTGTAAGCGGATGGGTGGTCTGCACATTATGTATGCACAATAGTGGGCTAGCGGCTTTCGCAGTGGGTCCTGGCCAGTGGACGTCGCAGCGGTGCAGTGTAGCAATGCAGTGCCTTTAGTGCAATAGGTGTATACTATATAGCAGGGTAGTAGTAGTTGTTAGGTGAAGAGCATTAGTGAGCTTAGCACGCTAGCCCGTTGTAGCAATAATTCAACGCAGCCAGTCCCTCACCTCACGACGTGGACTTGATTCTGCCTGCTTTGCTTTGGATTTTCACCTCCGACCTCTGTCTCTGCATCACCACTTTCCGAGCATTTTTCTTTCTGCGAGCTTCTGGACGGCTTCTTAAGGCTTCGTGCGGCCTGCTATTTGTATTTTCAGATCATCTACTGCGCTATTTTCTACCGTTGGCAAGCTTGAAGCTAGTCCTGCATCCAGCACTCGACCTGGCCAACAAAAACTGCCATAGTATATAGTCATCCCCCTCCATCGTCATCGGCCCCTTCTCGCCTACTCAGCTGCTGAGCCCATCAATTGAACGCCTCAGATAGCCACAACCCTACCAACTCCTCCCTCTCTCGTGTCATAATGCTCCCGCGATCGACGCTGCCGAGACAGGCTGGCCTTGCGCGGCTGAGCGCACCGTCGTTCACGACTGCCACTGCCGGCTCTCGGGCATTCTCGCTGGCGACATCCCATGCGCAAACACCTCACATCAGACAAGCCCTGTGTAGACAGACGTCGTTGCTGCGGTTGTACCAGCGCGGCCCGGCATTTTCCACCGCCCTTCGCCTCGACAAGAGCAACAAGAACAAGGACGGCGATGCCAAGGGCTTCTTCGATCGCTCCGTCGACAATGTGGCCCCCGATGAGCCGAGCGCCGATCTCTCGAAAAAGGCCGAGCCGACGGTAGCCGCGACCGAGCCCGTTCCGGCTGCGGCTACTCCCGATTCCACCAAGAAGGCTTCTACCGATACCGATACCGCCGAGGCTAAGTCCTCCAAACGCTCGCCCAAGTCCGATTCCGGTTCCAAGGATAACAAGGATGGCCGCGGAAGTGCTGCCGGCGGCTCGTCTGGCGATAGTGGCAGTGGTGGAAAGAAGGGCTCAGGTAGCAGCGGAAGCGGCAGTGGTGGGGAGCGTAGCCTGCAAAAGCCTGAAGTGCCAGAGGACTACCCACAAGTCCTTGCACTGCCCATCTCTAGAAGACCGCTGTTCCCCGGTTTCTACAAGGCCATTACCGTCAAGGACCCTGATGTTGCTGCGGCCATTACAGAGTCCATCAAGCGTGGCCAACCGTACATCGGTACCTTCATGTTCAAGGATGAGCACAACGACGAGGACGTGATCCGCAACGTTGACGATGTTCACGATGTCGGTGTCTTTGCGCAGATCACTAGCGCATTCCCTATTCACGGCCAAGAAGGTGGCCTCACTGCGATTCTGTATCCCCACCGCCGTATTAAGTTGTCGAGTTTGATCCCTCCTGGCACCGCTGCGGACCCAAAGCCAACCGACAAGGATGCTGCCACCCCCGCTGACCCAGAGCCTATCCCCAAGGCTGAGCCTGAAGAGTCCAAGGGCGATGTTGTCGCTAGCTTTGAAGAGGGCGCTCTGTCACCCCCCGCTAAGGGTGACAGTAAGTACGAGCCTACGTCTTTCCTGCGGAAGTATCCTGTCAGCTTGGTTAACGTCGAGAACATGGTGGATGAGCCATATGACCCCAAGAGCCCCTTCATTCGTGCTGTCACCAATGAGATTGTCAATGTCTTCAAGGAAGTGGCATCTATGAACAACCTATTCCGCGACCAGATTTCGACTTTCTCCATGAGCCAGACGGGAAATGTCACATCAGATCCCGCTAAGCTTGCTGACTTTGCCGCTGCCGTGGCTTCAGGTGAAGCTAGTGAACTTCAGGAGATTCTGACATCTATGAACGTCGAGGAGCGTATGCAAAAGGCATTAACAGTGCTAAAGAAGGAGCTTATGAATGCTCAACTACAATCCAAGATCAGCAAGGATGTCGAGAATAAGATCTCCAGGCGGCAGCGCGAGTACTGGCTCATGGAGCAGATGAAGGGTATCCGCCGCGAACTTGGTCTTGAGTCGGACGGCAAGGAGAAACTCGTTGAGAAGTTCAAGGAAAAGGCCAATAAGCTTGCGATGCCTGACGCCGTGCGTAAAGTATTCGACGACGAAATTCACAAGTTAGCCCACCTGGAGACTGCGGCGTCGGAATTCAATGTGACGCGGAACTACCTGGACTGGCTGACTCAAATCCCTTGGGGCATCCGTAGTACCGAGAATTTCGGTATTGATCACGCTATGAGCGTTCTTAACGAGGACCACTATGGCCTCAAGGACGTCAAGGACCGTATCCTTGAGTTCATTGCTGTGGGCAAGCTGCGTGGCACTGTCGAGGGCAAGATTCTCTGCTTTGTTGGCCCTCCCGGTGTCGGAAAGACGAGTATTGGCAAGTCAATTGCCCGTGCACTCAACAGAGAGTACTACCGCTTCAGCGTGGGTGGTTTGACTGATGTTGCCGAGATCAAGGGTCATCGTCGGACATACGTCGGAGCTCTGCCCGGCCGTATCATCCAGGCACTGAAGAAGTGCCAGACCGAGAACCCCCTGATTCTCATTGACGAGATCGACAAGATTGGCCGCGGCTACCAGGGCGATCCGTCATCTGCCCTTCTAGAGCTGCTAGACCCGGAACAGAACAGCTCATTTTTGGATCATTACATGGATGTGCCGGTGGATCTGTCCAAGGTCCTGTTTGTTTGCACGGCTAACATGACGGACACTATTCCTCGGCCCCTTCTTGATAGAATGGAGCTGATTCAACTATCAGGCTATGTTGCCGACGAAAAGATGGCCATTGCCCAAAAGTATCTGGCGCCTGCAGCCAAAGAGATGGCTGGCCTACAAAATATCAACGTGGACCTGACTACGGACGCTGTGGAGGAGCTGATCAAGTCGTACTGCCGTGAGAGTGGCGTGCGTAACTTGAAGAAGCACATCGAGAAGCTGTACCGCAAGTCAGCCCTCAAGATTGTGCAGGAATATGGTGAGGATATCATCGAGCCTGTCACACCTGAAGCCGAGTCTAAGAAGACCGAAGAGGGTGCTGCTGCCGCTACTCCTACTAGCACAGAAGAGACCAAGGCTTCTACAGAGCCTGCTTTCGCTGCTACAACGGCAAATGAAGCCATGTCTAAGGATGGCTCTACCCCTTCAACCCTGGCGCCCAAGAAGGAGGAGGAGCAACGGCCTAAGCTGAAGCTTCCAGATACTGTGCAGGTGACTATCTCCAAGGACACACTGGCAGACTATGTTGGCCCTCCCGTCTTCACTTCCGACCGCCTGTACGAGGTTAACCCTCCCGGTGTCTCTATGGGTCTAGCATGGACGCAAATGGGTGGTGCCGCCATGTATGTCGAGTCTATCCTACAGCAGCCACTACGCCACTCGTCCCGCGCCCACCTCGACATCACGGGTAACCTCAAGAGTGTGATGAAGGAATCTTCGACGATCGCATACTCGTTTGCCAAGTCGTTTATGGCCAAGGAGTTCCCTGACAATGGCTTCTTCGATAACGCTAACATGCATCTGCATGTCCCCCGACGGTGCTGTACCAAAGGATGGCCCCTCAGCCGGTATCACCATGGCCACTTCTTTGCTTTCGCTGGCTTTGAACTCCCCCGTCTCGCCCACTGTTGCCATGACAGGTGAGCTGACGCTGACTGGAAAAGTCTTGCGTATTGGCGGCCTGCGGGAGAAGACGGTGGCGGCACGCCGTGCTGGGTGCACAACGATTCTGTTCCCCAAGGACTGCATGCACGACTGGTTGGAACTTCCAGAGGTAAGATAACTGATCCTTTATTCCATGGAATACTATATTGTACGATGAGACTAACAGATTTGTGTTTTAACTATAGAACATCAAGGAAGGCATCGAAGGCAAGCCTGTGGCGTGGTACGCGGAAGTCTTCGACACCATCTTCCCCAATCTAGATCGTGAGGCGTCCAACAAGCCGGTTCTACCGCCATTGGATAAGAAGGACAAGTCCAAGGACGATGACGACGAGTAAACCCTGCCGTTGATTATCACAATATCCTCTTGTACTCTACTATTGCTTTCCTTTTCTCTTTCTTCTTCTTCTTTTTGTTCGTCCTATCGGCCGGGACACAATTTTTTCACACCTTCTCCCCTCTTTCTACCTGTACCTCTCTTCTCTTTTTTTGCTAGTTCTTCGTTGAATCTACTAGCTAACCCCAGTGCCGCTGTAATTATATAACATCTTCATACTTCGTTTGTTTTATTCTTGCGCCTCACGTCATCTTTTTGTTTGCTTGTTTCTTGCTATTTTTTCTTGTCTCTTGTTTACACTGTATCACTTGTGCTCCGATACTCCACTGTAGCGGTTCTACCACGATCTTCATGTGGCTATAGAGCGGTAAATTCTGCGTGTTGATTGATAGTTTACAGGTAGCTAGCCTTTAGTTTCCTGCCTTTCCATGTTCTAATTCTTGCTTCACTTGTTTTGCCTATTTTGGTATCTCAGGCAGCAGTACCAAAATAGAACCAAAAGAAGGCAAAAATATATCAATCTATAGAAAACAATTACCCATCTAAAGCATGTATATCACGAATCTTGTAGGCTATGCTACACTTGCCTGAAGTGACAACTGTATAGACAACAGCACTAGCATATAGAGAAAAGTCACAAACCCTCAAAAAGGGATTCCTGTAAGCCTCGAGCATGGGATGGAAACGACGATGGCACCTTACCATAGCCAACCAACTGTCAATGAAAGTAAGTCCATTGGTGATAGGTAAGGCCGAAAGAACAGCACATCAGAGGCGTCCGTTGGCAACTTATGTGTAAGGTAGCAATCCGTTGCTTGATGGCTATGAGTTCTATTATTTAAGAGCAGGGGCTTTTTGTGCATTTGTAGGCTGAGCAAAAGACAACAAGCGATGTACAAATGTAGACAAAAAACCAAAGTACAATTTACTAGTGCAATTATGGAAGCGGTACTTGAGCATTTGTAGGTCGTCTTTTAGTACGCCAAAACGGCGAGCCTCGCTAAATTTTTCTGCCCGTCACTTTTTTGGTCCCAGCATTTGCTGGCAGAAAGCAACAAGGAATGCCAAAGCCACATCTACTACTCAAGAAACCTACATAAGATGGCATACAAATACAATATACAACCAGCTGATACTGTTAATACTAGCATGAATAAGTACTAGTGACTCTTCTGTACAAATGTAGACAAGAAACAATTAAGGTAGTCGATAGACCAGCTCACACATACATATGCATACGCTGTATCCGGATTTATGCCCAAAGAGATTGTTGTCTGATGTGCTGTCTTATACTGTGGCCATTGGACAGATTCTGTCTTTTGACAAGTCAGACTGCTAATCTACTTTGCCTCGCACATTAGCATACTTAATATGACGTAACAATCAGGTTTTAGGATACATTGCTAGGTGTTTTAATCCTTGTTCTTGATATAGATATGTAACTGTATAAGCTCAACGCAGACTGGATGACTACAGATACAGATACATGGCTCGAAAAGTGATTAAGGCCATGCTTTAGGCTCGGCTGATTGCACAAATGCTTGGCTGTATTCCATAATCACTAACAACGCATTGTGGTAGTATCTGCATATCTAGGTCTTCCTTGTACTTATAGATTACTTGAGGCGTTGTGCATGTAAGCTCTATTAACGTTATGTAGTGTTTTTGCACATCTAGATATCCGTTAGATTTGGGTCTTACGAAACATTCTAAACGGCGCCAATGTGACTTTCACTTGCATCAATCCCCTTTGTTTCCTCGAGTTTTAGTTCTTAGTGGCAATATGTTACCTTACCTTCTAGTGCTAATCCCTTTCCTTCTATGCATATCATAGAAGCACAAGTATAATGCAAGCAATATGGTTATATGGACCTCCTATATATGATAATCCGTGTTTTATTTTCTAAGTTATGAAGCTGCTTAAGATACGCTACCTAGCTTTGTAGCACAGGTAACTTGTTTTTATCATTATTTCTTTTTCTCGATAATACATACCTTGAATGAAGAGACAAGAAAGCGGATAATCCGTCGCTCTAATATGTCGGCTATGGCTAATCTCGGCTCAGAAGCAAAACTGTATGCCAATTCTGTATCGAGTTTACTCTTTAAATGCCAACTATAACATAATTCATTGTATTTCTATTTCTTGCTTTTTTTCTCTTCCGGTTTCGTTAAGAATAATTGCATATAACCGAGAGTGTGAAAGAGGATATAAAAATTAAGCATCATAGCTGCAAGTGAACCTACTAATAGAAATCCATATCATGGTCAAGTTGAAAACAAGGCGAACATACATATGATGATTCCCTGCGTGGGATTCGTGCCTAACGGAAGCCTCTCTATTAATTATTACTACCTATCACTGTATACATTAAGAAGAAGGAAAGAGCCACAGCCAATGCTAACCAGCGGCTAATAGATACTGACAGTACATAATAAATCATACATGTACAAAAATATACAAGTAATCATTCACCTTTAGGAAGATGTAGACATATCTATATGATGAACTACATACTAGAAATTTACAGATCTATATATACACAAGTATCTGTATTTTCCATAGAAGATGTAAAAGCCAAAGAACAAGAAAGTAGGCCGTATAATTTCATTAGCGCGCAGTTTGATATCAAGGATCCTTTCTTTTCTTCTTTTGAATGTTACCAATATACATGAAGCTAAACATATAGGCCCCGGGACATTCAGCACCAATGAGAAAAAAGAGACAGTGGGAGAAGGATAACGACAGGGAAAAAAGGCTTAAGACGGCATGGATATTGCATGTGTACAGATATTGCAACGAAGAGAACTCGGGAGAACATATATTGACTTCTAATATTATTATGATATCATACTCTACCAAGTGTGCTTCTATGATACGTTGGATGAGATGAGGTCTTGTATAGGCATTATAACAACGGACTTGTTCTTGCTTATATTGATATATTAGTGGCGGTTCACCATCTGCACCAATCCGGTGTCTGGCAACTCTAAGACAATAAGCCGCATGATAGAAGGGAAAATACAAGAAGACATACTATAATCGATTGTCTTCTCCAACACAAGTCTGGACAAGGCCTGACCGAAAGAGCTATCAGGCAACGATCTCACTATCTCCGAGAGGCATTCATCTTTTTTCTCTTTCTTCATTCTGTTTTCCTTTCTTTGCTCATGTAATTCTGGTGATGCGTTGGCGAACAGAGAAAACGGGTCGGCCTGGACAAGACGAACAGACGACGAAGCGATGGTGGGCTTGATGTGGACTCTCTCAGCAGAAGGTATGTGAGCCAAAGACTTTATACTCACACCCCCTTCCTTCTCATCTTCCTCCTCGAAGTATTCCAAGCATGATATTTCCCATTTGGAACTGGTCCAGCCACCTCACAACAACATGGCCTTTCTCTTTGCTCACCCATCATGACCATGACCTCGTAGATTTGTCAAAACTTCTTAGAGGCGTGCTTCAAGGTGGCCAGCCTAGATAGCCTAGATAGCCTAGCTGGCAAGTGGGTTTATGTTGATATCGTGGCCCCGTAGGCTTTTGGGCTTGGGCATCCGCCCAGACTATGATAGTGGACTGGAACCATCGGAAAACATGACTTGTCGAATATGGTCCCTGCTTGTTTTTTTATTGTCTCTTTCTTTTCTCTCTGAGATATTTTCTCTCTGAGAGCAAAGAACAGGCAAAAAGCAGCGAGCGAGACGAAATCTAGAAGCCGTTTGGTCTTATTATGGCCTTGTAATGATCAAGAAAGGGGTACGTCCGGATTTGGAGTTGAGTCCGTAGTTTATTTTTGCGTTGGGAAGAAGTCACGATGGTAACGTGCATCTAGCTTGGAGTCGTGTTAAACGGATGATATGCTCCCATGTCGATGGTGTTATTGGGCCTCGAGGTTACAGGGGTGTAAAAGGGTGTTGCTCACGCATTTTTTTCCTTAGCAGTTATAGGCTGATTCTATGCAAAAGCTTCATTAGTATGACAACTATTGCAGTATTATAGGCCTACCTCCAATTTCTAGTAGTACATTAAGATACCATTCCAATGTACCTCAGAGATTTCACCCTATTGTTGATAGGAAAGAGAGGCTTACCTGCATGTAGCATATATGTATGGCCAAGTATCTAAAGTTCCAGTGATCAATACGCAGATACAGATACCGATAGTTGTAGCTGTATCATAATCGTAAGCATGCTTTTACTAAGGAATCAATGCATGTGACCTAAGCAGGCACTCAAGCACGTGGGTTGGGCATTGAGCCAGTGGATAGATATCCTCGCCATAACAAAGATTTTGTGTCTACTGGGCCACAAGTCCCGATAGCGCAACATTAGGTATATAGCTTCCCAATAATAGGGCTCTTTGGGAATCTAGAGCTTACTATGGTCGAATAGATGTATGCATGAGCGTTATTGACAAGGACAACATTCAAAGACAGATTGTAGCTTTTTACTCTCCATCTTTATCAGTCTTTTTTTCTCTGTCTCTCCGATTCTTGTCTCAAGTCTCGTGAGTCTCGTAATACATTATTTATTGCCTTAGGGCTCTCCTCGGCATGGTGCATGCATGTGTCAGTGCGTCTACAGATAGTTGATGTACCACTGTTAAGTGTCTTCTCTTTTACTGCAGCCCAAACCTAGAACCAGGGCTGTTGATGCCTTTGTTTGTAATGCATCATACTATTGGTTAAAAAGATATTAGCAGCCGTAATGTATTACTTTCAGGAAGACTTGCCAAAAAATTAATCAGGGCCACCGACTTGGCCTAGCCTGCATCCATGTAGTTATCTGCTGTAACCATTGATATAAAGCTCCTACTGTAGTTGTAGCTCACCAGGGCTTCCTCAAGGAACATGTATTGCATCATAGTGGAGTGAAGTCCTCTTTGCTTTGGTACACTGGGCTGACAATCCTAAAAACGTCTGCGAGGCTCAATGAATTCGTAAGTAAAACCCGATAAGCATGGGTAGACCAGCGATAATCCACTCCCATGTCCTCAACCAGACACCAAGATAGAGGGAATGATTGATCAAGGGCGCTGTAACTACTAGGATATGTGTACAAGTTTACCGTATTCAGGCATGCAACTACAACTATAATCCGAAGCTTCACGAAGTCAACTTAGACACGCAGATATACTTAATCGGTCTGGAGTAGTGGCCAAACTCTTCCATCGGCCGAGATCCCGAGGTCTTTCCACTTGGTCCGACAGCCAGCTCAACCGACTAGCATCAGCTTCCCATTCATACATATCTGTATGTATGTTCCTCAAGATACCGTCATTTGCTCTTAGCCTCTCTCTTCATTGCATGTTCGCGCGACTTCACTAGTTAGAGTGTGGACAGCTATACTTAAAAGCGATGGGCTTAGCATGAACTAACCAGCTCGGTAAACACGCTACCTACGAAAAAAAACACCGTCAAAATCATTGTCTGTATACACTAGAATGACAGAGTAAAATAGCCCGTTGATAATAGCAGAACGGGCATAGTAAGCACTATTGGCATTTAAAGGGCTTACATCAAAAGGGCTTCCTCGGTTGGCCCGTTTTAGTTTTATGTGCCAAAGACAAGGAAAATCATAGCTTGAAGAAATCATTGATCTGATGTGTCGGTGACATCAGCGTAGTAGTAGTTGTCTGCATAACAAAAAAACAATGTCTACTTATAGTGACAGGGAAACAGAAGATCAGGGTGTCCGTTGTCAATCTGCATGGCTCCGGCTGGGACTCAGACACCACCACTGGCTTTTGGGTGTAAGCTTTCTGCTCATACTCAATATCTAACAGAACCAAGAGTAACTTGATGTAGTTGGAAAGGCATCATGCCGCCACCGAAAGGAGAGTCATAGTGATATTTTGAAGGTGCAACCTTCAGCGCTACCGTATCTAAAAAACACTAGATGCTAGGCAAGCAAGACAGATAAAACGATCCGCAGCAGGGTTATGCCAAGATCTTCAGGTCGATCGAAGGCAACACGGACACGACAAGCCAACACAGCAGGACAATGAATCCGAGTATGAGGTAAGGTTTCTGTAAGTCAGGCTTCTCGACAGCACCCCCATACCACCTAAGCCTGGGCTACTAGTAAACTTGCGGTGAAGCCGACAAGGGACCACGAAAAGGAAAATAATAAGAAAATCAAAAGAAATCAATAGTGAACGACCTCTGTTCGTGATAATTCCGATATAGATAGGCTGTTGTCAGCGTATGCTAAAGTATGTAGGTGTGCTTAGAACCTACTCCTAAGATGGCCCAACCCTTTTTAGCTTGTAGAGCCCTTATAAGGTGCCATAATACATACTAGCCCGAAAAAGGTGTGTACTACAGCCTTTGTAGCAAGCTATGCAGTTGTAAGTTCGGCAACAATGCAATTCATATTAGTACATCTGTCGAAGTCGAACGGGGCCCAGCTTTTAGCGCCGGCTCGAAGCGCTACTACAATGACGACAAGGGACCCTAGTGAAGCTTATCTAAGCAAGTGCAATAGATGATGATAAATCCCAAGCTGAACAGACGGACGCAGGCTCAAATATTACAATGGCATCGCATGTCCTGATGGGCTGCATGTGGTTCCCGCGTCGAGGCCGCTTCCAGTTCGCTCGTTCATTCTTCGAAACAAAAAGACGTACGGAGCTATATTGCATTATGTGCGTGATATGTGTTAGATAGACAAACACGGGTGGAAGCGGAAGGAAAGCCAACGTGCTTGTTGTGATTGTTTTGGTTTTTAATTTGTTACTACATTGTCGGAGAAGGAGGGGAAGTTAGTAATTCTAGACGGATGGATGAATGGATGGAGTGGGTGGGTGGTAGTGTAAGTAAGCCATCAGCGAGCGGGTTTTTATTTAATAAAAACCTGACAAGAAAAAAAACAGGGAAGCCGAGAAAACAATGATATTGAACTATGACACAACTAAGTTATAGTTAAAACATATCTGTATACAACTATGTATCTGTAGTTGTGATCAAGAGTTGATGTGAGATCCTTGATGGCAGCTGTTGATGAACAGACGCTGAGGTAGGTCACAGACATAGCAAATGCGGGGATAAAAAAAAACAATGCTAGTCTTCTAATTGTAGATTTCAATGGCAAGCCGCTTGTTTTGATGCAGCGTCAGCAAGCATCAGACTAACGAGTTGGTTTTTCTTCTAAGGCTGGTGAAATTGAAAATAGATGTAGCTGTGTTGTATCGTGAAGATCAAGATAACTTCGTCCAAAACAGATACAATAGTCAAGAGTTAAAGCTGGTGCTGTTAGTCAGCAGAGATCTATGTTTGTTTGTAACACGAAGCTAGTGGCACTTCCCTCTTCCGGCTGGCAGACCTCGACTTTGCAACTTCTATATCTTCCGATTGCCATTGAGTAACTTCCTTTAGTAGTCTTCTTTGATGCTGAAATTATGCCAATTAATGATGAGAAGGGTCCCAGACGAAACTGACGAGGGCAGGGTCTAGCTAGGCGCTGGCCAGCTTTTTCTTCTTCTTTAACCTTGTCTGGGCGGAATATCACAGCCAAGGAGGGGGTTTTGGCTTTTTGAAAGGATGGAATCGCAAACAAAAAGACGACGCCACGCCCACTTGGCTGCATCAGACGATGCATGGGGAGACATAGATGCTTGTCCATCTTAGGTTTTAGCTCTGAATTCTGTCTTTTTTGTTCATCTTGAACCTGATATCTATCACTTTTCTGCCATACCTTGTCGGACGGAGGCAATTATGTATGTATCTGTATGTATGTACAATCACAGAGCTACGCCAGCCGCCCGCCATATTTTCCTATTTTCTTATTTTCTCCTATGCAGCAAGCAGCTTGACGCCTCTACAGCTTGCAGCACCAAAGCTCCACTTTACTTCCTCAATTCTGCAGGAAGCTGCAGCTGCAAAACGGACAACTCATTCTCGCTCTTTCCCTCAATTAGGCCGCCTTTTCTTTTTGCAAGCCGTCCAACCAAGTTGCTTATTTTCTGCTTCTACTATTCTCACTCATACAATAGGCATATCCTGTAAGGTTTACTGCCTATTGATTTGTTTACGTGTTTACTTTGCTGATATTGCCACTGTTTACAGTTGCTTGTTGGAGGGCCAACCAACCTGGTAGCGGTAAGAAACGCCCAAATCCCAAACTCCCCGAGTTTTACAGCAGTATCTATGTATCTTCATCCCCCTCTATCCCTCTGTCCACCAGCCAACCGCCTTCTCATCTACATCCGCGGCCCCATCGCCCGCATCGGTCCAGAGGTGCTGTTGTTATATCTGCCGTAGTGGTAGGCCAAGCCTGTCTGTTGTATATGTTAGCTGTGCTTGCCTTGTTCTTGCTAGCCGCTTCAACTACGGGCCTGTTGGTGTGATATTGTGTTGATTAGCGCCTCCATCCACCGTGTCAGTGTGTGTGTATATAGGTTCATGCAAACATTGCACTTTGCCAATCCTTGTGTACAGGTTCTGCGTACAGGCGGATAGGGATTATTCAACTTCGTCCAACTCTATTTATCCATTGCTGTCCCTCGTAGTACTACGGTTAGGTGTCGTCCTCGACTGAGTCGCCTCTGCCTTCTTGACAGCTCACCGAGGGCTCAGATATCTCTCTGCTCAGGTGACTTACTTTCTGCAGACTGGGAGTACCTTCTGTTGATCGAGATCTGCTGTCTCCGATTTTCTCTGGTCTACGCGCTGTTGATGCTCGCTATTGCACCTGTCACTACTATTTGTGACCTGTTCCCTACCGCCATTACTGCTACTGTCACGTCACCCAACTTGCTTAGCTCGGCCTCACTTCACTTTCCATTCTAATCATATTGTTGGGTCTCTCACTTCCCTCACGGCTATACTATGTGCGCCCTGTAACTTGGAGTCCAACGCCAATAACCCCACCGAGACCAACGGCAGGAACGAACGAGGCTACTATTGCTCGCTGGCCACATCCCACCGCCAGCTTCTTTCCTGTCCCTCCTATCTGGCTATTGGCTTTGACCCATCTAAGACTCATCTATCTATTCACAGTCATCATTTCTCAACTATCACCCATCATCTGCTCTTTATCACATCCCATTCCCTCGCCTGCTCATCCGCTCCATAGTGTCAGAACATGCACATTGTATTGCGTGGAACTCTATAAGACACTTGACTGCCAGGTGCCATCGCTTGTTTTCTGGATATCTTAAGAAACAACAAGAGTCCGCTTTGTGGTACTGCCGTTCTATCAAATATCTGATAACTGACCATCCAGATCCAGATCCAAACTTGGCATTTTGGCTTTTGGCCAAATTCCAACACCACGCCGTAGTCGCCAGACTGGCCTTTCCCTCTCCTGAGGTTGTCTAAGTCTTACGTAGAGGACAGTTCAGATACGAAGACCTCGGGCTGACTGTCTGGAGCTCTGGGGATAGCACCATAGAGCTACGGCTGTAGCGAGCAGTGGTGCTACTATCAGCTCTACTATCAGCTCTACTAGTAGCGTCTAAATCCTCTACCGACGAGCTCCCGCTCGTGTCCTACGGCGTGAAATCTTCAGAACGAACGCGTTCTTGGGCGAACACCCTTCCTCTTTATACTACTCAGGCACACCTTCTAGCACCCTCAAGTTGCAGTGGTTTGTTGTTGTAGTACATGCACTGCAGCCAACTTTTCTCTGTGCTCCGTGTACCATCTACGTCTTCCTTCTCCTCTCCAACTCTGGTTTCCACCGGCTATTATCGTGCAGCGTGTCTACCCACCAACGCAGTGCGGGTGTTGTCTCTGACAATCCATCCTTCTTACTACTGCTGTCGCACCACACAACGCGAATCTGAAAACTGTTTAAGACCTTGCTTGCTTCCTTGCTTGCCAGACTAACACCTGAATTTGGCAAAAAGCTATAAGGCTTGGTTTTGTCTTCTTTGGTCAAACTTACGCACCCAAACAGAATCATTACTACCTTTTTTAGTATTTTATTATTCGACTATTCCATCCATTATTCCCTTTATAAGCATCCTTCTTCCTAGCTTAAAAGCCATTCTCTACCACCTATTACCACAATTTCGTCCTCACTACCTCAGCACATCTTTTCTGTCGCATCCAAAACGTACTTACTTAACCATCATATCTTTCATTCTACTTTCTGCCATCTACCGCACTCTGGTATATTCAAAGCTCAACACCAAATCGACATCTTGCTGAATCTCTTGCAAACTTACACGCCGCATATATCATCCATCTTATAGCCTTCGAGTCTCTCGATCTTCTTCTAGTCGTCTCCATCTTGAGACGTCTCATATTGTCTAGCTTGTCACCAGCTGGATGTTTGCAAATGTTCGCCATTCTATACTTCCATCTTCTTCAAAACAAAAACCTCCAGGACCGCGGTGGTCCTTTAGTAAACTGACTAGAAGCTTATTACGGCGCATATTAAAACACAAACCTCGATTTCGAACATCCAAATCTGCTTCAATGGCAATGCCCGCGCCCCAAGACGGCGGGGTTATAGAGCTCGAGCCGCCGGTTATCACCATCACTGGGGCCTCAACACCTTCAGCAGTCCTGCCAGAATTACCCAAGATTGCCATCACTGAGCCCAGCTCTGAGGAAGCCTCGGCGGATATCATCAGAATGGTTTCTCCAACTGTCTATATGCCTTATCAGCAGCCCATTACACCTTCTTCGGTCTCTTTCGTCTCCTCAAAGACTGATATTGGTGGTCTAACTCCAGCACCCCCACCACAGCGTCCGGGTCGTATATCTTCGTCAAATCATCAGCCCCCAACTGTTGGTCTTCCACGGACACAGACATTCAAACGTCAGCTTTCAGAACGTCGTGAAAACCTCTCAGAAGTTCTACAAACAAATGCCGAGAAACGAGCCCTGTCTGCTGATCGCAGAGTTGCTCTTTCCAGAGCAAGCTCCAGAGCCGCATCACGGCCGCAGCTCCCCCGTGCTAGTGCCCCGTGTGTTATGGGAGTCCAGCGTTCACAATCACTAGTGCCTCCCAGCCAGTCTAATCAATCTCTCCCCAGTCTACCAGACATCCCCATCTTAGGTTCCATCAACAATATCTTGCATGGAACTCGTCAAGCTTCTGGCAAGGTTTCTACGCCGAGTCATCATGAGAATGGCAAAAGTAACGAATCTGTTCCTATCCCATCATCACCATTCATTGATGCTCCTAGAGAATCAAAAGTGGAACATACTACCGCAGATCTTCTCATATACGACGAAGATCCTCTAGACGACCAGGACGATATCCTATCTGTCACTAGCGATATCGTCGCCGAGGAGCTAGAAACAAGATGGATTCTAAACTTGAGTATGACCTTCCGCGACGGAACTCCTCGAGAGAAATTCTTTGTTACTTACCTTGATGATGGTCATTGGCGTAGAGTCACCATATCCCTCGACTACCGAGATTGCGAGGAAGGCTCTCTTGAAGATGATCTATCTCGTATCCATAGCCAGCGAGAAAAAAGCCGGAGAATCTATGTCGAAGTTCGTGGAAGCCTGGATCAAATTAACTTCTTTGACACGGTCACAAATCTTAGACTAGAAACGAAGGATAGCAAACTACACATTCACGTGGCTCAAGATGCAAACGTAAGTTTGTTGTATATATCAACATCTTCAAAGACTCCGAAACTAACCATACCATAGGAGGTTATCAACTATCCGACGACAAACCAACTGCAATATCTCGGATGTAAATTCATAAGCTCAAAAGATGTCAAGTTTGAGTCCCACACCTCTGGTTTCGTTTACCGTGTATTGGTTGGTGGTCAGCTCATGATCAAGAAGGAAATCCCCAGCAAAGATTCAGTGGACGAATTTCTTTACGAAGTTAATGCGTTGCATGCTCTCCAAGACGCTCCTGATGTCATCGATTTTGTTGGTCTTGTCGTAGATGAGGATGACCCAGAATATGCTGATGTCAACTACAAGCCCATCACTGGTCTTCTAATCGCTTATGCTGACAGAGGTGCGTTGGTTGATGCCATCTACGATAATCAGATGGAAGGATCCGGTATTCCCACGGATCTTCGTATCAAATGGGCACGACAGATTATTCAGGGACTATCGGACATTCACGAAGCTGGTTTCGTGCAGGGTGATTTCACTCTTGCAAATATCGTCATCGATGATAAAGACGACGCCAAGATCATCGACATCAATCGACGAGGATGTCCAGTCGGCTGGGAACCGCCAGAAGCAACGCCTATTATTCGCACCAAGCAACGTCTCAATATGTACATCGGTGTGAAATCGGATATCTTTCAACTAGGCATGGTTCTCTGGGGTCTAGCAACCCAGGAGGATGAACCTGAGCGATTTGAACGTCCTCTCAAGCTCGATGACCACAACACGACTGTTCCGGAATGGTATCGTGATATCGTCAACGTCTGTCTCAGTCCCGACCCCAAACACCGCCTTCAGGCCTCGACTCTTTTCTGCCTGATTCCACGTGAAGAAGACTTGAGGATGCCCATCATCAATACTATCTCTCCCCACGATTACGACAATTCATACTCGTACTATTCTGATATTGAAGAGACTCGTGGCCGCTCACCCATGGGCTTTGGTCGGCCGACGGAGCGCAATCCACTGGTGTGGACGAGCCCTCCTAGTCTAGCTTCTGATGATATTGGTGATCACGAAGAGAGTGGGGTTAGCAGCTCTACTCATACCACTCATATCAATGCTCTGCTTCCAAAATTCGAGGATTTTGACAATCAAGAGGTTTCGGTTTTTGCCAAAGCCAAAGATCCAGCCCATGAACACGACACTCTTAGCAGTGATGTGGTAGAAGATGGCAATATAGCCGCTTATGACATTCATGAGGATGGTAATGATAGCGAAAATGAGAATGAGTACAATTTCTCTGCTGTGTCAGAGTCCGTTCTTTTGCCTCATATCGACGTCAAGCTTGACCCCGAAACTTCCTCCGACAAAGAGAATGAAAACAACGGCCCTAGTCTTTACCACAACGATAGTGGTGTAGCGCTCGACTTCAAAAAGTATCTACAAGCCAAATCCTCGTTAGCTCCGCCTGTTGCTTTATCGCTTCGCCAACGCAGTACCAGCTCACGCCGAGACCGATCGTCAGCGCCCCGTTCACTGTCTCGTATCCCAATGATGTCCACAGATTTATTGAATGTTATTTGGTACCAGCAGAGCCCGCTAGCTGATTCTGATATAGCAGGAACACATGGTACAGCATCGTATTGCTCAACTACGGTTCCTACTCAGTCAACGTCAGATATCAACGCCTCCTCTGACAAAGGGACGACAGAAACGGCCAAATCTAAAGCAGAAATCAGCACAGGAGTCTTTAGTCTTAGACCAAGTAGTTCTGAGACACCATCAACGAGCCAGGATAATATGCTTATCGGGATCGGACCGTGGCCCGACACAGACAATCGACCACAAGTCATCCTGTTAGATGAGGATATGATGCCCAATTCCAAGTCAGATGGTGCATTGATGGCGACTGTTGTACAATAGCATATCAGAATGCATAGTATAAATCGTGGCAGCAGTACCCTATGCATAGCAAACCCTCAGCTCGTAAAGTAACGTCACGTATAAACTCGTCTAGAAACAACTCTTTTCTTTTCTTTTCTTTTCTTTTGTTGAATTTTTCTTATCTATTTGTTGCTTCATTTCGCATTTCGATCAGTCTATAAGGCATTTTCACAATTATATTTTTATTTTCGATACGCAACAAAAAATGCATCTCCCTTCAAAGTGGCAGCATTATTTATATATATTCAGTCAAGCTGTCTTCAATTCGGAGTATTTATATGGTTTTCTAGTTTTTTTTATCTTAGTTCATATTTTCATTTCTAAATACTTCATTACTTTGCTCTACAAGGCAAACAGCACAGATTGAGTAGCTCTCGCAGTTTACATTTTGCCAATATCGTATGTTTGTTCTAAGCTTTTTCGCCTTTTTTTAAGATAGATATGTCATACTCTATATGCATGAAAAAATAGGTCGTCATTTACATCAACTCGATATCTTCCAATACTGTTGTCTAATATTGATCATGACGATAATTCCTGCTTGTTTAAGTAAGTCACACATGTCTTGCATATCGAATACATTTAGAAACAACCATTATAAGTATTTACAGGACGCGAGTTCTGTATTGTATTGAGACTTGCAGATTCAAGCCGGTAATAGGGTTATCTATATACAAACTAGGGTTTTAGATAAAACGATTTACTCAGATATTGTGTCAAAGTTTGTTGAGTTGGACTTTCTTTTTTTTTTATTAAGCAGATGCTGTAAGTCCGGAATAAGCTTCACCCGAAATCTGATAGAAAGCTTAATCCGTGCCGGGGAAAAAGAACTCAACCCAACAAGGGCTCTGATTTATGTATTTTAGATGAGAAACTTTTTTTCTTCTCTTTGCAAATATGTATAGTTATCTATCAAATATATTTCTTTTTCTAAAAAATCGACATACAATCAGCTGAGAGAGGATATAATACATGTAGTTGTAATTGTCGGGTTTTTTTTTCTAATATTTTTATGGACAAAACGTTTTAAATATAATCAATTCATTGTTTTGTAATTGATTTTGATTACTATAGATCTGTGAAGTTTTATACATGTACATATGTCGGTGTCGGAGCGGAATAACACGAATTAATGATGCTGGAATAATCCATTGAATGTGAATCTAAGTTTGAATAGTTGTTCATCAAATAAGAGGATATATCCAGTTGTTTTTTTCCCTTGTTAATACATTATGCTCTTGCTACATAGTTTATTTAGTTTATTACTTGGTTATTATACAGATATATCACCATTGTGTTTATTACAAATATCACTAGTATAGGATCATCTTGCTTTCTAGAGATAAGTCTAACAAGGCCCCAAGTCATTGATACGGGAAGACATCGTTATTGATATGTACCTCATATATGTGTTCCAAAGCTGACCCCTTTGTTACTGGGCGTATGCAACTTCGTGGATATTTGTCTTCTTCGTTAAGCCCTGCTTAAAATGTAAACAAGATAGTAAGCCACGAATGCACAGATATATCTGTATTACAAGTTGAGCCTGGGTAAAGGGTTAGCCACATCACAAAACATAAATTACCATTATATGATACAGGGTGGTTGGAACAGATAGCTTGCTGGGCCTTTTGGGTGAACTATCCTGATTAGGGGACCTGAAGATGGAGAGCTTTAGCGACCTGATATCGAGCCTTGTAGGAAGTAGATGGGAAGAATTAAGAAGTAAAAAGAGTCGATCTTTGTTGGGAGCACATTCCAGAGCTATTTTCAAGGAAGCATGCTTACTTATAGATACATATATACATGCATCGTTACTCAGGAGTGTATGGGAATTTAAAAGACCAACGAGCTCATCATTATATGTGATGGTATGATGGAGGGGGCCGGC
Source organism: Davidsoniella neocaledoniae (assembly GCA_009806295.1). Taxonomy (NCBI): domain Eukaryota; kingdom Fungi; phylum Ascomycota; class Sordariomycetes; order Microascales; family Ceratocystidaceae; genus Davidsoniella; species Davidsoniella neocaledoniae. The sequence continues at coordinate 24,696 of RHDR01000047.1, read as the reverse complement.
AGAAATTGACTGGGATCCATGATGTCTAGTACAACTAATTGTATACATATAGCATTATGTAAGTCCGTAGCAGCTACAAAATATAAGGCTTAGTTGAAGTACCGGAATGTGATTATCAAAGTCCGGGGACTAGGTTGATAACTTGTAGAGTAAGTGGGTGGTGGGTAGTCATGACACCACCTTCGTATGATTTTGATTTTATGAAGACTTGGATTGATATTTGTTTTATAGAAACGTCATGAGTCAGGCTCACTAGGCACAAATTGGTTGAGAGCGATTATCAAGAGAGAAGCTGGTCGAGTTTAAATATGGTTCAGGGCTAAGAGTTGGGGATGGCCATTGCGAGTGAGCTGATTTGTAGTACTGCTGTTAATACTGGAAGCAATAAGATGTTTGTGGTATAATCTGTGCTTGTGTGAATAGGATATTACGAGATGTATCGTATCTGTCGGAGTCAACTGCCCAATCATACGCAGTGATTACATAGTGTCAAGATTGGAGTCCGGGGAAAGGTTGAACATGGCACTTACCACTCCTTAGTCTACACTTTACACTGTGTATTCCTTATATCGATTTCTGTATGCCAGTGATTTGATTTGATTATGTTTAACGTCTACCTAAATCACTAAGATCATACGACGTGAGTGTATGCCAGTGATATTTACAACTGTGTCTACATAAAACGAAGAGGCTGACAAGCTAGCTAAACAGGCCGCAATATGAGCACCATCGTTTACATATACGAACGAGACTTTGCGAGCTCATTAAAACCATCTTCATAGCCTGAACCCAAGTCCAGTAACATGTAAAACTGAACTACTGGCTAGTCATTGTCAGAATATTTGCGGCTTCTAAGAATTGCCTTCGATCCTTCCGTAGCCCCGGATCTTGCCATACAGCACGAAAATCAGAAAGTAATAGAAATATGTCGAATGAAATGGCCTGTCTATAAAATCTCGAAGATTTTTTATTTATTTAATCTTTAAACTTTCATATTTCACCTTCAAATTTTTGTTTGTTTTATATTGCTTGGAATTCTGGTTCACGTTCCCAAAGCGAAAATGGAAATGGCACAAAAGAGGCGAGTGCGGGACCCACTGTTTCTGCTCACTCTGGCAGGGAAAGAGACAAAGTTTAGACTGTTGGCCAATCAAAAAAATAAGGACATGGCCGACAAAAGGCAAAACTTGTTGGGGATTTGGCAATCAAAAGTCGTTGAGCCGGGTTGGGACAGAATGAACAGATCAAGCAACTTCCGTTCTCGATTACAGCGCCTATATTTTATTTTCCATTTTTTATTTTTGGTTTGATGGCTACATATTTGGCTGTTTCAGGGTGATTTTTATTGAATGTAAAGCTCATGCACTAACAAAACAATGCTATGATTATAGGCGACAAGAAATGAAAGATATGCTGCTAATATCATCAACAAATAGCGCTGTTGCTGTTACAAAAACAAGCACGCATCATGGTGCATGTCGCCGAACAATATTATTCAAAACCGATATATTAGTATTCAAGAATGCAAACTTTTTAATATCATTGCTAAGCCATCGTAAGCGTAGCATGTAGTGCAGATTTACTGTAATCATGTATGCATTTTGATATTTGAGCTGGGATTCTCGGATCCAACTTACACGGCCTGAACGGGAAGTACATACATAATTACACTTTTGTAGTATGTTCTATAGAGGCTCAAGTATTGACGTTTGAATCGCCGCCCATCAATGAATTAGAAGAAAAATGTGCGCTAGAGATATACGTGTAATTATTAGTGATTGCGTCTGACACGGCAACTACTGCATTCGAAAAGAAAAAAAAAAAACTCTATATAATATGCCTTGTTTTGTGACCCGTCTCTTAATTCTTACAAATACATATATACAAAGAATCGATTCACTAGACCAGTCGAGAGAGCCTCTTTTTCATTAATTAACCTATACCTATCATCGAGATAGCAAAACCATCAACGACAGACTCTGGTATGTATCAATTAATGAATGAATTGATAGATGGATGTTTGAGATGATGCCTGGATGTTCACCGACTACTGCGCATTTGCCGATATCCAATCCAATCCAAGGCAAAGAAATACCCAACAAACGCTCCCCACGCCACCTATTTCCTGGTATTCCCAATCCCCTGCACAGCTCGTACTTGATTACCTATCCTTCTTCTGGCCATTGCGCCCTTCTAAACCTCTTCTAAACCCGGTAGAGGTTAGGCTGCCGGGAAACCCAGGTTGGTAGTTATTTGCCCTCTGAATAGAACTCTATCCCGCTTATTTTGCTCAGACAAGTCCTTAGCGCTTCTGGTTTTATGCCCTTTTTGGCTTATAGAACCAAAAAACCACCCAAAAAATAGAGCAGTAAAACAACAAGGCCCAGTCGACCCCCAACACAAATCGGAACAGAGCTACACACACAACAATCAAGGCACGGCACACTTCCATACTTATACTGGGCTCGGGAATCTTTCAATCTTGTCTTTCTTTCCATCCCATCTTCACTCTAGTTTTTCTTTTCTTCTCTACACTCGAGATATCCTCTTTGACTAGGCTATACAAGTCATCAAGAAGCCAAGACCTTTGTCTATTCAGGCTTCTGTAAAGCTAACTGTCTTTCTCTTTCGACTTGACTATAGCTATCTTTTCAAATTACCTTGCTCACCACACTTCCAAATGTCGTCCTCAAAGACCGGCCCTAGCAAGGCCGAGTCGTTTCCCGATGGAACGACTGATTATGTGCCCCTCCGCAACAAGGGCTATGATCTGACCAAGCCTCACATCACCGAGCTGCCTATGACTCTGAGCAACTGGTACAAGCACATCAACTGGCTGAACTGCGTGTTCGTACTGTTCATTCCTCTGGCTGGTCTGATTTCTACCTACTGGGTGCCTGCTCAACGCAAGACTGTCATTTTCGCTATTGTAAGTAATACATTAATCTAATAACACATTATTGTATAGTGTATTAACAGTTCTTATAGCTTTACTACTTCAACACTGGTATTGGTATCACCGCTGGCTACCACGTAAGTTCTTTCCAAAGCCCCCTTCAATAAACCTATAAAAGTACATCATCAGCTAACAGATATATAGCGTCTTTGGTCCCACCGCGGCTATAGAGCCAGACTGCCTCTGAAAATTTACCTCGCTGCCATGGGTGCTGCTTCCGTCGAAGGTTCCATCCGCTGGTGGTCTCGCGATCACCGTGTTCACCACCGCTACACAGATACTCCTAAGGATCCCTACTCTGTCCGCAAGGGCCTCGTCTACTCCCACATGGGATGGATGGTCATGAAGCAGAATCCTCGTGCCAAGGGCCGTACTGATATCACCGATCTGAATGAGGATGGTGTTGTTGTCTTCCAGCACCAGAACTACATCAGCTGTGTTGTCGCTATGGCTTTTGTCTTCCCCGCTCTGTTCTGTGGTATGTTTTGGGGTGACTACTGGGGCGGTCTTGTCTACGGTGGTATCCTCCGTACCTTCTTTGTCCAGCAGGCTACATTCTGTGTTAACTCTCTGGCTCACTGGATCGGTGACCAGCCCTTCGACGACCGCAACTCCCCGCGTGATCACGTCATCACTGCTCTTGTCACTCTGGGTGAAGGATACCACAACTTCCACCACGAGTTCCCCTCGGATTACCGCAACGCTATTGAGTGGTGGCAGTACGACCCTACCAAGTGGGCTATCTGGACCTGGAGCAAGCTGGGTCTGGCTTACGACCTGAAGCAGTTCCGTGCCAACGAGATCGAGAAGGGCCGTGTTCAGCAGCAGCAGAAGAAGCTTGATCAGCGCCGTGCTCAGCTCAACTGGGGTACTCCTTTGGATCAGCTCCCCGTCCTGTCTTGGGATGCTTTCCAGGCTGAGGTCAAGAACGGAAAGGGTCTTGTCGTCATTGGTGGTGTTATTCACGATGTCACTAACTTCGTTGAGGAGCACCCTGGTGGTAAGGCCCTTATCAAGAGCGCCCTAGGTAAGGATGCCACCTCCATCTTCAACGGTGGTGTCTACTTGCATTCTAACGCTGCTCACAACTTGCTGTCTACTATGCGTGTTGGCGTTCTGCACGGTGGCTGCGAAGTTGAGATTTGGAAGCAGGCCAAGTCGGAAAAGGACGGTATTCCTCTGTACGACTCTGCTGGCAAGCCCATTACTCGTGCCGGTGACCAGGTCACTCGCGTCAGCCAGCCTGTTGCCAGCGCTGATGCTGCGTAAATGGCCACTCGATTTCTCTATTCAATGACTGAATGACCATACCTTTTCATATCCTCCAAGCTTCTTCTTCCACATCATCCCCTCTTCATGAAGTAAGCTCCCCCAACAAACTGTTCATTTATTTATTTTTACTTTTCATTCAAACACAGCACCAGATAGATCTGGCTTTGCTTGAAAACGGCGTCTTAGGCAGGCCTTTTCTACATGGGTATTCTTTTTTTTTTTATCGTTCTTATTTTCTTTTCAGTTCTGTTCAATAACTCTTTGTCAACATCAACTTGCCAAAAATTGAAAAATAGGCAAATAACCAAAATACAAAATGGCTTTTATCTATAGTGATTAATTTTCATATGCTATTAAATGTAATAGTCACATAACAATTTGAAGATGTAAATACTTGGTTAAATATTGTGACCATGTAAACCATGTTAGAAGTGGATCTTGGTTCGTAAAATTCAATTAAGCCTCAAAATGCGGCTCTGCTTGTTACATATCTGATCGTGAAGCACACCAAGTGTTCCTGAATTAGGGTTCTTCGTTAATTACTAAGTTACACAGAATATAGAGCGCGCATTCAACCACTTATCGAAGCAAGACATATTCTGTAGACGTTTTCTGATGCATGATTTAGTTCATGGTAGGAAACGCATTATTCCGTTTAGTAATAATGAGAAATGATTAGTGTCTTTCATTTTCTTTTGCGTGTAACGGGTGTAACAGACAGTCCTTTTTTAGTACAGGTTTTCTTTTAGCTTTTATGTTCTTTATTTTGAAAAAGAGAATATAGTAGCCCAATTCACATCCGATAACTTCAAGTCAAGAATTAGAAACCACAATTTCTTTTCTTTTATTCAACTTATTCGCAACAGGCTGACTACGACTTTCCAGGAAAGAAAAAGTGAAAACAAATAAAGAGAATCCAATAATACTCCGAGTGAGAATACAACAAGACACAAAACATAAAGATATAACAAAAAGAGAGAAGAGGTTTAAATAACTAGATAAAGCCCAACTACAAGTAAAAGGGGACAATGAACACTATGAAGAAAAAAACACGCAACCAGTGCCGATTTATCGATACACAGAGTGCCGGCGGATTCCTTTAGGTCCAAGTTCACTAGTAATATAATGTTAGTTTCTTTTTGTATATTATAAAAGGAAGATATATAGAGACGAAAGGGATAGGAGATTCTGGGAAACTTACTTGTAGTCAATGCGGCTAAAGCTCATGCTACGCAACATCTCCAAGCTCGCCGCATCGACATTATGCAAGCAAAATGCCATACGCGCTGCGACTTGAGCACCCAGAAACACCGCTTCTTCGTAGCCATGCTTCGTCCATTCGCCGAGATACGATGGCAAGGGTGCCAACTTGATACTCATCGGCGTTTGGCCATGGTGAGCTTTCTGAACTTGTTGCTGTTGTTGGAGAGTAGTGACATCTTGAGATGCGCCTGCCGTAGCGGCCTGTAATAGAGGGTTAACTCCACTGGGGCCGGCAGGACCGGGCGTACCTGAAGGTCCAGAGTTGGGTGTGCCACTAGGTGTACCGACAGTCGATGGAACCTCGGAGATGGCACCGGCAAAGATAGTCGCCGACGACGGTGAGATGAGATAACGCGCTATCAACGTAGACAGAATGTTCTCCTTTAAGCCACGCACACGCGATCCGTTACCAACAATCACCAGGTTATCCCAGCAAGGCGCACGCATCTGCAAATCGGGAATTCCTTGGATGGCGCGATACACGGTTTCAGCAATGCACTCAATGTCTGCGTGCGTGATGAACGTGAGACGCTCGAGTCCAACTTCGATATCACGACGACCTTGCGCGCCACAGGTCCTCGGGAAGATCTAGTGCCATGGGCAACTCTGACAGATCAGGCGCCTGCACGGGCGAGTCGGCAACAACCGGAGCAGCAGCAACGGCAGTAGCATCGCCTTCGGGCTTAGGCTCCATAGAAGCAGCGTCGCCAGAAGCGGGAGCAGCGGGTGTGATCACGACAGGTGTGGCTGCCAATGGAGGTACCTCCTCAATGATGATTTCCTCGTAGTGGAAGATGTTGTGCGTGCGTTTGTTGTTAGGCAACTTAGGTTTAGGGGCATCAGCAGCATCCTTATCTTTTCCACGCTTGCTAGCCTTTGACTTGTCGGTCTTCTCCTTCTCCTTGCGAGCCAGGAATTCCTTGGTCTGACCACTAGTGACAATGCCAGCTACATCGAGCACACCATCTTCAGCAATGGCCTCTTTCTCCTCATCGACGTCCATGGCCGTGGCAGCAGCTGCAGTGGTCGCGGGAACAGCGGCATTAGCATTGGCCGGCGCACCATCAGCACCTGTGCCAGGAGCAGCAATCTCAGGCAGCGCAGAGCTTCCATCGCCACGCTCCTTGGGCAGCTCCCAATAGGTTGGCGGGTTGTTAACAAAAGGCAGAACCTCAGCAATAGAGCTCTTCTTGAGCTGCTCAGTCATGTCGTACGTGAAGCCCTTGTCTTTGAGCTTATTGTACAAAGAACGAGTGAACAGCTCACCACCGGCAAGCATATTGTTGTCCTGTGGGAAGGTCACGCCGAGAGACTGCTCGTTGACGATGTTGCCGTCAAAAATGCACGAGACATCAACCTTCTGGAATCCGATGTCTATTACGGTCATGTTAGGCCACTTGAGACCGTACTGCGTCGCCAGTGCGCTGTGCATAAGACACAATGCCGGGGTCTTTGTCTTCTCGAAGATGAATCGTGTGATGGTTTCTTTGCACGAGCGACTCCAGTGCGGGGAGCCGACAAGCACTATCGGAGTGTTGTGGAAGGTCGAAGTCAGAGATGTGTGGACATGATCCATGAAGGCCAGAAAGGCTTCCATGTTAACGATACGTCCAGCTGAATGAGTCTGTGGTTAGTTCACGGGTTCATGTAGACATTTGCGGCGCAACAGCACGGCGGAAATAGCCTCAACTCACAGTGTAGCGGGTAGATGGCGCCCTCATCTGAGTCCTTGTCCTCAATCCACTCCTCATCGTCTTCCGAACCACTCTTCTTGCGCTTGTACGTATGATACGGCCGCCAACCCGCGCCCTCGGGGTCCTGGAACATGCGCGTGGGGAAGCGATGGACGGCAGGCGTCAGTTCATGGCAGCCGAGTTGGGCTAACGTGGTCTGTGTTCCGATGGAGATGATCAGAATCTGCTCCTCCTTCCACTTTCCTTGCGCGACAGACATTGTTGCGACTGCTTGAGATGACGCTTACGGGGACGGGAATATCGTGGTTTGTATATCCTATGTTGAGGTCGTCAAAGCCAACGTTGCTGCCCTCGAATTGTGCGTTGATTGGCTTTTGGCGTGGGCAATGACTGCGAGCAGACAACAGAATCTCAAAGTCCAAGGAGGGGTCGTCGTTGCGCTGGAACACCAGGACCCTTGTATCTTCGATATCGTCGATGTCTTTAGTATCTTTGCTGCCAGTCGTAATACGCGGCTTCTGTCTAGCTAGTCGTTATCGTGTGAGACAGAAGCTCCCGGGCGCAAAAATAACAATTGGGTCTCCAAGATCTGTATAGGGGACTGAATGATGGTCAATTCGTCGTCAATTCGTGAAGCTACCCAGAAATGCAGCAAAGTGGATTGTGTTAGAAGAGAGAAAAAAAATAATGATAATAGCTCTCTAAGGAGAAGCTAAGAAACAGTTTCTTTACAACAACAAGAAGACCAAAGAAAAAATTAGGGCAACTGTGTTGAAAGCTCAAATCTGCCAGAAAATCTACACGCTCGGCAGGCCAAAAAAAAAGATCGTCAGTGTAAGCAAAACTTATTCACCATGAAGCCAATTCAGCAAGGCTTTGGTCGCGTCGCTCTACATGAGAAAGCTCGCGCTAAAACACCCCAAGCTAAAGCTGTATTGTGGCGTGGAGCCTTACGGTTTGTGGCGCATATATCAACTAACACCGGTATTGTGGCGTCCACGTGACTTCGCGATAACTCCGATCAAAGACCAGCCAAGAAAGAGGTATTCCAAGCAGCAGTTATGGTTTCTATAGTCATGAGAATTCTGGCAATTAACTCGTTTTAGGTCACTCAGTAAATCCATCTTGTGAAAGGTTCATGTTCATGCTTGGAAAACTAGATCAGAGTATGAACAGTCAAGACACTCTTCAAACAGAATGCTAGACCATGGCAATTTCCATGTGACAAAAATTGAACAAAATTTAGAGGAAACCAGTCTTACATACGGCGACAATCAAATATCTATGTAGGACAAGCTTGCTTTAGAATTATACTAAGCACAAAAAATACACTCTAGCACTCTACTCAGACAAAAAAAAACACGATTACTGTAGCTCTCTTCTAGAATAGAAAGAATATGTGCCGTTTACAACATAAAAGTCAGATATTACGTGGTGGTTCTTATGAGAAACATGTGAGGTGTAGAAAGCATGTGCATGCGTGTATATGATATTTAAGATAGTATGTCGGTAATTGTATAGTATGGGTATCCTAATCATATCGTCCATCCCGAATACAAAACCTAGCTCATGACATAATGTAGTGTGCTCGGAGTAATAGAAATAATAAAATGTATACATACTGGCGCCCTGAGGCTCTCCAATAGTGTCTAGAAGAAAATAAAGCGGGATGACAAGTAAAGCGAATAGCTAGTTAAGAGGAAAATAAAAAAGAGGGCATAAGAATGAAGTAAGAGATAGATGCGGTCATGTCTTTTAGTCATGTGTCTTCTACGACACGGAGATGATCGAAGCGTTCTGGGTACCGCTCGACCTGAAGCTCTCATCAGAGCTATGGTCCTCGTCAGAGTCCGACTTGATCTTTAGGGAAGGAGACGGAATAGCCTTGGGAGTACCGGCATCGGAAGAGATGGTGTACAGAGACTTGCTCTCGACAGTAGGAGTGGTCATTTCATCGTGGTGGGAGGCAGGAGATCCGGGCACAACAGCCTGTACAATCAGAGATTTGTTGCGGCCGTGAGCAACAACGGGCTGAGGCGACAGCACTCTGGGGGACTCAATCGACACGATCGAGGCACCGCTGGAGGCAATCGACAATGAGTCGGAGGTGGTGTAGCTCTGGCGGAGAGGGCTCTTAAACATGCTCACATCTCCAATCTCAGATTTGCTCGAACGAGACATGCGAGCGGGGCTACGAAGAGGTAGAGGCGGGGGAACACGCTTGGCAATGGTGACCACAGTTCCCTGAGCCTGGGGAGCACGCACGGGCTGAACAGTGGAGATCTCAAAAACCACAGGTTCCTCCTCCAGGTCAAAGTCCTCCAAGTCGTCGTCTTCATCATCGGCATCGGAGAACTCTTCGCAGTCGCTTTCGACAAGCTGCTCTTCAACTTCCTCGAGGATCTCTTCCTCTTCCTCCTCGGTGATGCTGGTGTTCTCAATAGCAGAGCACTTATCATCGTTCATGTCTAGAGGAGGGGTGCTAGGTTGTGAGCTGATAGAAGTCGAGCTCTGACGATCGCTCTCGGTGGCTGTGGCAATTGATTCAGTGATCGGAACACTGTCAAGCGTATGCGTGCCACTAAGGTGACGGATAGAGCTGAAGTCGATCTTGGTGTAATCAACGTCCGACGGCTTACGCTCGAACGACTGGCGTTTCTCGTCGCTGAAGGCTGGGCTAGGCACAGTAGCTGGGGTAGCTAAGGCGGCGGTGCCAATATCAGTCATAAATGTGGTGCCAGTACGAGTGGACATGCCACTAATACGATTGCTGCGAGGAGAAAACATATCGGTACTAGATCTTGAGTAATGCTTCGAGCTCGCGCCGTCAAACTGGCTACTAGTTGGACGGCCACGGATGCTACCGGCCTCTCTGATCTCCATGCCAGCCATTTCTAGTGCCTTGAGACCGTACGGATCGGGGTCTTCGGGATGGGGGATTCCGAAGGCTAGTCTAGGAGTTTGCACAACAGGGACAGGTACAATAGTTCCCGGTTTTGGCGTTTCTATTAGCGCGTCACCTGGCGCTGGTTGTGTCGATATAGAGTCAATAACAAAAGCGTCGAAGTCAATGCGACCTTCGGCCTGCTTGATAACTTCGAAAAGAGGGCCGGTCTGGTCAGCATATTTCGGCACCTTTCCGCCCAAGATATCCATGACATTAACCTCACGTTCGTAGAACTTATGATTCTCATTCACGCGCTCACTTAAGATACAGCCGTTCAAATTTACGGACTGAGCCTTGCCGCGAGACTTGAGATATGTGAAGACGGTGTTACCAAGCTCCTTGACATGAATATCGTCTTCACTTGAGTCTGGCACTATCAAGGGGCCTCCAAGTAGACCGACATCTTCTCCGAGAGTAGTTTGGGGTTGCGTCATAGATTCCAAGGCTGCAAGGTTATTTATAATAAGAACGCAGTCGTATACATCGACGCCGATGACAAAGCTGAGGGTGGGCGTATGTAGAATTAGTGCTGATGGTGGTGACCAAGTGCCGTCGGCTTTGCGGGCGATCAAGATACCAGAACCTCCTGATCCAGTCATCCACAGACCGGATCGCATGCAAGTAAACACTGCGATGCCAGCTGCATTCTGGATAATTCGTTTTGGTATCCGTTTCGTAACATTTAAGGGAGTGCGAGGTTCTGCGGGTTCATCGGAAATAGACGAATCGTCGCTAGCTTCATGCAGTGGCGCTAGATAACCGTCGGCTGTTTTGTAAAAGAGAACATGTTAGAGTGACATCACCACACACACACATAAGTGTATATCAAAAGTATCCCATGCTGCAAACATATATATCGTCTAACGTTCCACAAGCAGGAAACAGCAACACTGGAAAGTTGGAAAGGGGCAAGGTATAAAAGAGACATACTGCAAAAGGACTTGAGGATTCTAGCGGCTTTGTCGCATTCTTGGTCGAGCGCAGTAGGCCAGAACTGCTGGCTATCGAACTTGCCATTGGTGTTGGGTCCGAGTATCAGCGGTTTTGGCCGTGGGATCGGCTGTTTTGGGGCTGGCTGGGATTTCCTCCGGTCCCAGGATAGTAACGCCGACACGCGTTGCATGATGGCGGTTTGTGCAAAGGAAGGTCTCTCAGTAGTAGTGGGGTGGTCGGCCTCACTATCTCGCGATCACGACGGACGGAGACAGAGGGGCCTCAGGCGGCGACGGTGGAGATCGGACGAGATTGGTGGTGTCTGTGAGTAGACGGTACAGGAGACGAGGGCGCATGTGGCTATCAAAGATGTGTGAAGCAACACATGTATGGGTAGCGGTTGTCGTAGCAGTCGCAACTTTGGCAGTAGTTCTGGACGTAGTTGTTTTCGAAGCTGATCAAGTTGGCGGCAGAAAGTCGACAGGCAAATAGCTCGCAGTCAGGATATTAGATCAGTAGTAGAATAACGAATAGTAGATGATACGAATATAGATATAAGTGCAAGTGATAGCAGCAGTAGTGCAAAGAGTGGCAACAAGAAGAATGAAGGAATAATGAAAAGAAAAAAATTATGAAGAAAAATGTACAAAGGAAGCGTAGAGCATATTGATGTACTAGTCCAAGTTTAAAGTTGAACAAGACCAGAGACAACGTTCTAGGACTTCAGGTTCCGGGAAAATAAAGTGGCCAAACTAAAAAAGCAGAAGAGGACGCAAGAAGGAAAGTAAAACAGCAGTTGATCCAGCATAAGTAGGAGTCAGGGAAGGGAAGACAAGCCGGGCTTTATTGGGATAACCAGCCGCGTGCAGTCATGGAGTCATGGAGTCAATGGACTTCGCCTCTTGCCCTGGGCCAGCTTTCTAGGTTTAGCTAACAAAAGCAACAAAACAAGTGCCAACACGCCAACACAACACCGCAACAGAGCAGAGAGCCAGGGTGTGGATGTGAACTATTAAAGTAGAGACGGGGAACGGGGAGTGGAGGGGTAGCAGGGATGGATCCGAGAGCCACAGCCCAGCCCAGATGGCGAGAAGGAGTTGAGCAGGGAAACGCTGCTACGGTGCTGCTGCAACGCTGCCTACAATGAAAGTAGCGTATGGCAGTGATAATGGCAGCGGCAATACGGCAACGAGCAGTAGACGATGATCAGACTAGTGTGTATATGTGTATATCGTGGTCGTATTGGGCAGCGAGTTTAGTGTTTCTGCGGGCCCTGCTTGGTATAATGTACATATATATAGTGTAGATCAGCAGACGAATAGAATATGAGTTGATTGATGCTTGAATGAATTCATATTTGGGCGACTTAATGATGGATGTATCGATGGAAGATTTGACCTTAAAATTGTGATCCAGAAGATGAAAACGCCAAAGAGCGCAAAAACATAAAAAACTAGAGCGATCAGAGATCTGGACTCGACAAGGAGACGACGCCTCTAGCAAGGGAGGCAAAATCAGACTTCGAAAGATATGCCTATTGATCATGAGACCAACTTGGCTAGTGGCATCTCAATTAGTGCAGAGACCAAGATAACATTTCAGATAACATTTTTAGGGTTTGAAGAATTTCTTTATTTCTCTATCTGGTTATTTCTATATTTATGTATTTGTTGGTACTAATATGTTCTGCAACTGCTGTGACTTCACATTTCATCATACAAGTCTGCGTGGTAGTTGCGCACCGTCGCTAGAGGCGCTCCTTCTATTTCCAGTGTTCGTCATTCGCGAATGTCGTCTTACCTCAGCACCCAAATAAATCAATAATAAATTAACAAATATCAGTGCCAGTATCGTTGTTCAAAGTCAGGCTACGCCACTGTCCCAAATATTGAATTTTATACAATTTCTTGGGGGGTGCATAAAGCCTTCATACAATAAATCATTGAATATATAATTGATATACAGATACAGATCCCCGGTGATGAAGGAGTACCTCTCTGACATGAGCTCTTGCCCACTAAGAGCCAGCCTGTAGTGATATGATTTCAGTGTTCAGCCCACCCATCAGCCAGGTCAATACACTGGCCTATAGCAAGTTAACGGGAAGATCTAGCAATCAAACGAAGGGGGGGCGAACAACTTGATAAACAAAGAGGTTCGTTAAAGCCGCTGCAGACAGCCATAAACACGGACCAGATCGTAGCTCAAGCTCAAGGAACAGAGACCAAGCCTCTTAGGGATTTAGTTGATTAATTGCATATATTTCTTCAATTTCATAGAATTAGTTGCTCATTTCTCACTTACTAATCCACAGTACAGATACAAGAAACTTCGTATAGCACAGAAACTTGTCACTAGCCACCTGTATGTACACGACACCAGAGAGACTGCATACTGCTCTATCAGCACCAAACATTTCCTTTCTTGTCCAGACGGACTCACGGCTAACTCTTCGGTCGCTTCTTATGCCTATTTGCTTTTGCTTTTAGCTGTACCTTGCTGTGCCTTGCTGACTTGGCCAGCTGTCGATTCGGATCCAGTAGAATGGAATGCTTGGACCAGCGCTCCGGACGCTCGGGAGCCCTTTTATCTTAGTGCCTGGATTTTTTTCCATTCTATTTATTCCAACCTAGTTGCACTATATTGGCTAGCGTGCATTAGCGGTCAAGTGCGAGCTTTAGTACAACACATAACAGCAAAAATCTATGTCTGTCTTGCTCGTGTCATGCATACAAATCAAGAAGTCAGTGCATGTGTTAGACATCACAACAATAATGAACGAACCAACGAACAACCAGTATGTTGTTTATTATAGAGTATCGCCATCACCAATAGAACGCCAATTAACTTGGTCCTCTATTAGTAGCACCAGTATCGCCCATGTTTATCTATAACAAAACAGAGCTGCCTAGAACGTGTCGTATTTTCACGGTAGCTTCTATATATTATCACTGCTATTTTGACGGTCGCTAAATAATCCTCTATATTGTACGTGTTGAGCCACTAATATTGAACCGCCGGTACAGGTTCTGCCACCTGATGATCACCTCTCAAATTCATCTTACGCTGTTTTCTTTTTCTCAGTGTCTTGTCACTCGCCTATCCAGTCAATCCATTTATATCCCACGTAGAACATGCACGATTCTCCTGCTATACAGTGCAGCTTGTTCTATTCCTAGGCCTCTCGTCTCCTTTCACAGGGTCAAGATAATTTATATAGTCGTCCCACCTCTATTGACATATTGTTCAATTTTCTTTGTTTTGCTATGGGCCACTCGTTAGTATAAGAAATAAATAGCCATAAACGCCCTAAATAGATGCTATATTAAAGAAAGGAAAAGAAAAATATATTTAGTGTTTTGTTTGTTACTCTCCTGCGTTCTGATTTCCGCCATGATTCGTATAAAACGCTCTTGGGTATCATGCTATATAGTTGACGGCTTTGTTTTCTAGGGGATCCCTTTTCTAATCATAGAAGATATGAGAATACTCGAGGGAAACAGTCATTCATTTACTTTATTCTCTACGACCTAGTTAGTTCCAGGGGGGAAGCAAACCTTCTTAGCACGTTTTCTAGCTTAATACGCCACAATACGATCAAATCCGTTGCAAGGCGAAGCAAACCAACGGAGCCCAAAAAGCTTCCTACAGCAATCTTAGCCTAGGTAGCATTTGTAGCACTTGGTTACTACAACTTACATTACATTACACACAGTAGTGCTTGCAGCTTGCAAGACCTTGTCCAAAGTAACAACAGATCTTTGACCTGCATTTACTGCAACGATACTGAAGTTACAGCGTTGTGTTGCGAGTAAATTGGAATTCCATGCTGCCTCTTCCTTCTCTATGGCCGTGCGCCTGTTATATGAATTGCCATATCCTATGTCGTTTCTTAGGATGCAACCAGTTGTACAAATGATGTTATGGGTGGGAACGTTGTTGTCCTTACTTGGTGCTATTCCTATCTTTCAAAATAAACAAACAAAGAGACATATCGTAGGACTCCTGCATCGTTGACTTAGTTTGGAGCATCAAATTAAGATCAACTTATCTTCTCTCAGTCTTGGCCTTATTAGACTGTCAAGTGAGATTGTCTAACCCTATGATGATCAGGGTTATGTCTAATATCTCGGTCTATGTTTCAGGAATTATAGAGAGACGTAGTTGTAAATAGTTCAACCTCCACCAAATCTTGATATCACTAGTATGTATCATATTCATAGTAGTTTCTCTTAAGTGCATATGTATGTAAGTGGCTACACGCAAATGCGATGAAGAGTCCGCATGACTGCATTTTTCTTTTTTTCCTGCTTACGAGCGGCTAATTACATCAGAAAGCCAACGCCCATATGACAGATAGTTAGTTGGCCTACATGAACAACCTGCAGGTAAGAACACATATGTATCTCGTGATTGTGGCGTAAACGATATTGGTGCTGTAGTCTATATGTTATCCACCATTGTGTCTTTGTTTTGTATATGTACACAAACAATCAATCTCTGTTGGCAATAAGACAGTCATGCTATGGTTATATCGTTCCGCTGTGAGATGACCACCTGCATATTCGGGTCAATAATATCACCCATCTTGGTTTGACGGTCTGACATACCGAGAAACAACACATTCTTACCTTCCTCATACTAATACTTGAAACTATGTAAATACACATGTACATATAATCAAGTAGTACGCGGAGACTTTAGTAATTTCTGCAACATACAGGGGCACAAGCCGCCACTGAACAAACATTTGTATGTATGTACATATCTTGCATTTTTCTTTATTGGAGGATAAAAGAAAAGTAGTCAAGTACCAGATCTTCTGCAAGCAGCGGCTTATCTGACACTTGCATCTTCATAGCTTTATAGCTCCATAAGATTAATGAATAAAAAAAGCTACTCTGACACAAAGAAAAGAAGAGATCAGATCAGGAGGCCCATTTCCCCTGTATGGTATGGCATGCATTATTTAGTAGTTGAAAAAAAGATACCGAGACTTCTTCTTTTTTACCCTTATTCTGTGTCGGACAACATCCTCAACGAAAACAAAACATTGCCTTTTTCACTACCTCCTTGGCAAAAGATGATCGTTTGCGATCCTGCCTGCGTATTTTCCTTTTAGAAGCTGAAGCTGAAAACAAAATATAAACCTTGAAGAGATAAGAAACTAAGAGACGCTATCGTTTTGCTTCCTTGCCAAAGGGAGAAGAGGCTTTGCAAATCTTGCATGTTTCTGTACCTGTTATGAGGAATATAGGGCGTCCCAACAACCTCCAACAAGCCATAAGAGGCCAGGCTAGTCTATTAGTCATCCCTTTGTGAATTCCTGTAGCTTCTACACTACTCTATCTAGCTATTTGTGGCTGCCATGGCATTACTGTCAGGTACATATTATTTACTATGTATTTACATACATATGTTCCAGATAGTATGATTCTAAGGGATAGATATACAGATATAATATATGCATGTTCTTGCTTTCTTTGTTGTGATAGTTTGCTTGTTGGTATAGTCACGCAACAAATAAGCTCATATTCGCAGTTTCTAGTACACACAAGATATTAAGCCAGACAAAGTATCTTTAGAACCGTTATATGGTTAGTAACTAGAAAAGATGTGACTAGATGTATGTATGTACAGACACATACATATCTGTATTGTAGTTCAGTTAGCCCCCTTGTCTTTGTTTGTTCTGTGTATAGTACATATAATTATACATTTGTAAACTGTTGACCTTTTTGCCCTGGATTGAGGCCCCTGCAAATCTTACCTAAAGTCACTTGCAAAGACAATGCTAGGGAGAATCAAAGATGAAAGCTGTAGCTGTTCCAAAAGCCGAGAGTTATGAATGAATGCCTTCCTTGTTTGATCAATATACCGACGTTTCCTTTTTCTTTTTATTCTTTTCGTTTCTTTTCTAAATTATATTTTGGTATGGAGGAAGACATGCAATATACTAGTCTTTTGTGCAATGTATCCGAGATGTTTGCTGGTAGAAATAACAATAATAATCATTGCGTAACTATTGTTCGTTTACTGGCTTGAGTAGCAAAGGAGGTATCTTGATTTCCAATTATTGTTTAGTAGTGTGACTATGAGTAGCACAATATAACATCATGTAAAACATTTTCCTCCGTCAGGGGATCAGGCATAGAGTATCATCCATGAACAATGTCAAACGGTCTAATAGCGTTGTCGTGAGATGCCTGGTTGCAGCCGGTTGCCTGCATATCCTTTCCACAGTAGTTGATTGGGTTCTACCCAGAGCCATACATATATCCCCAGGAATCAGATCTCACAACTGAGTTCTTATCAAACTGGTGCCCAGAATAAGCATCATAGAATACAAGTCGCTATGCTCCTGAATATCTTTGTGTTGCACGTTGAACCCTTACCAATTAGGGTCTATACAGAACGCCGTCAAAAGTTAATATATTAGATTAGGGATTGAAAGAGGGAGCCCAAAAGACCAGGGGTTTTTCCGTGCCAATTTTTTTTCTCTACTTTTATTTCTTTTTCATTCTGGTTGGGAGGCGTTGTTCTTGTGACGCTATAATATGAAAATCCCAATTAACAAGCATAGCTCGCCCATGAGCCTAAGCTTTGAGCCTGAGCTTGAGCTTTTATGACCTCATAGATCAGAAAAACGAGTTGAATTTGCCCAGACGAGAGATCCTGCGACATGCTCTGGTTTTCACGTATGCTTATTTGCCTTGGTGCTATGATGTAAGATGAAATCCCGCTTTCATTGTTAAGATGATCGACCCAACGGTTTGAATGGCCGGCATATAGAAACAATTTGCCTTACTTGGTTTAGGACTTTAAGACGGTGTTGCAATGATTCTCACTATATGCAGATCATCGGTGCCGCAAAATAAAGTCCATAATTCACACATGTTTGGGAATTGCTTGCTGGTCCTTTATAGTCGTATACATGTATATAGATAGAGATACATATGTATATCAGGGGTCGAGTTTCTCTTCGTAGGAATAGTAGTAATTGAATATTTGTTCTGAATATATACTGGCTCCTCATTTATATTCACTGTTACGAGACAGTCAGGTAAGTAAGAAATACTACTTTAGGGAGTAACTCAGAAGTTACTGGCTCTTGCGATGTTCTTGGCGTCGTCTCATATATTTAATTTGTTCTGTCATTATCATTGGTGGCTGCATAGATCTATATCAGTTTCTTCTTGGGCTATATGAAGATCGAATGGATGTGGCTTCCTAGGAGATCCTGTCACATCTAGACAATATTTCCTGGGCTTTTAGCATGAACAATAGCCCTGAAGCGAGCTCTTTTTGATTTGTCTTTTTGTATTAGTTTTACCTCATCATAGACTAATAAAGGCCCTGGTCCAGTTCAAAACACCGCTGACAGCCCTGTGATCTCGGAAAAAGAAGGATCACTACGGTATAGTACCCTTTTCCAAGAAATATATGTATAACTCTCCGAAACGTATGGGAAATATCATTGTCATCATTGTAATTAGCTCTCTGACACAATGGGAGCCCATAAAGTGGCGATATTGGAATGGAGCTTGTTACAGCGATTTGTTTGTATGTGTTTGAGATAATTATTACATTAGACACGGATAGGCTCCTGTCAGCATCGTATCGGTCTGATACGTTGCCTACTGATATCACGGCTCGATCAAAACTCTCTGCTCTCTCCGATATTACAAGTATCAAACACTCCTGTCTCTGGAAGCTCGCCTTTCTTCAGCGCCTCCCGAAGTAACTTTGGAGGTTCCATGACTTCCTCAGTCGTCAGAGCCCAAGTGCCCCAGTGTATACCCATAGCCTTTTTACACTGCGTATCCTTGAAGATCTCTACCGAATCATACGGATTCGCATGCATTGGAGAGAACGCCGCACGTGGTGCATATGCTCCGATCGGAATCAAGCCTAGGTCGAACGGACCGCGGAACTGACCGATCTGCTTGAACTGCGGGCACCGGGGGAGTTCTGGTGCTTCTGCATAATCGTCTTTGGTTGGCGGATAATAGGGAACGGCGCGGTATCCAGTATCGCCACCGAACCAGACAGATTTACCACCGGATGAGATAGCCCAGGAACACCATAGGGTCGTATCCTTGTCCCATAATGACCGGGCTGAGGTGTGCTGGCATGGCGTGCAAGAGATGGTGGCTTCGATGGTCTCTGGAGAGCTTGTGATAGCAGCATCAGAAACAGTAGCTCCAGGCTGTTCTTGACGCTGTAGTTTCAGCCGGGCATCTTCCCACCAGTCCAACTCCGTGACATTTTGTACACCACTGTCGCGGAACCACTTCTCCAGGCCTAAGCCAACAAAGAAGTGTGCATTGGGGTGGTGTTTCTGGACCTCCAGAACTGACGGGTGAGAAAGATGGTCATAGTGGCTATGACTGACCACGACGGCGTCTACGGCGGGCAAATCACCGAGCTCGCACGGCTTCTTGGTGAAACGTTTTGGACCCAGAAACGAGAATGGCGAACAACGGTCTTCAAAAACCGGATCGAAGAGAACGCGTAGTCCAGAGGGGAACTCGACAAAGTAGCATGCGTGGCCGAGCCATGTAGCACGCAGCTTGTTGGAAGCACCGGTACGCGCAGTCAGGAACGTTGGCTTGACTACAGGTACAGTGGGTGGGCTGGTATCAGGCCACTTCATTTCGCCTTTGAACGTAAGTCTAAGTTCGTGATGTTAGCCTTACGTATAGGAACGTCATGTACTGGTCCACTCGTCTTTGGCCGACTTACTTGGTCATGACACCCATTATGCTGAGCGGGCTAACACCACTGCCCCAAGACTCGTACATGTTCTGAAAGCCGGCAATCTTTCCGCTGCGGACTATGTGATGAGCTCTACTCTGCGCCTCTTCCGGCACATTGTTGAGCTCTGCCAGTCGTGACACTGTCGCAAGATATGAGACGGACATGGCGTCGTATAAGTCCGTTGAGTTTGATCGATGTGATGGTAAGAGCTGTGTTAAGTGTGGTTTGTCAAAGTCTTGAAATAATATAAGAGAGTAAAAAAGCTACAAGAAGTAAGAGAGCTTATGTACCGTATCCTCTGAGTTTAGGTTCCAGTCAACGTCACCATCCCGTTATGGAGGTAAGATGAACTTAAACTCCGGCTGGTACGGCGCTAACCCTTGTCCTGTTTTTCATGTACACTGCCAGCTGCTGACCAATCACATAATTTTCGGCCAAAGAACCGGCCCGTGTTGCATTGACCTCGACAGATTTTCTTCTTTTCTAGCGAACCTGAGGGGGGGAAAATAACGTTGCCTATTTTGTTGTCTGTTTCTTCTGCTTGTAATATCACTTGCGAAATACAGAGTCTACTGGTGCCTAAACGGCTTTTGTCTTTTCTATTTCCTCCAAGCTTATTCTGGCCCCACTTGTAACCTAGTTTAACCCCGAAAAACTTACTAAATATAATCGAAAAACAACAAGAAGCTTCACGATGATCCGGTAAGTCATCATGAACAACCGATATAGGAAACACTGAAAACCAGGCCAATCGCCCGATAGTTCCCTTTTGACCTGGTGGATGAGCTGACACTTTCTGACACTTTGAGCAGTGCCTACAAGAACCTGACCCCCAAAACTCGTGCTATGCTGGGCGTAGGCATCATTGCTTGGGGAGGCACTGGCATCTACATCTCTGACCGTCTAGAAGAAAAATACGAGGCCCCGCCTGAGGACAAGGCCATGGTGGAGAAATATGTGCCTTCTATCACCGTGGTTGACCGTACATAGTCACTAGGCCAACAAACACATGCAAATACACAATATTCACCTTCCGAGAAAGCCATAATGATTTTGAGTCAGATATTCTTTATTTCTGATAGGATTGCACCTATTTCCTGTGCGTGCAATTAAAGACTGCACTAGACCGTCCGCCCGTTTACCACCAATGGCCCGCCCGATTCCCAAGAGTTTGATTGTTGTGATAAAAAGCAAAGAAAAACAAATAATGCTATGGTAGTGATAATACCGCTACCAAGAAACAAGGGAGAAAAAGAAAAAAGAAAAAGGACGTGTTTTTGTGTTCCTCCCAATAAGATCGCCGACAGAAAGAGATAATAGAAAAAAAAGAGTAATAAAAGCAAATAATAATAAACGACGTAGCCGCCTCCCGATCCCAGAAAGATGCAAAAATGGTTATAAAGTTTCGAACTGAGAAAAAGAGGAATATAAAAAATAAATAAAAAAGAAAAACTTTTTTGTGTGCGTGACAAGGTCAGATCCAACCAAAGCCTGAAGAGAATGAAAATGAAGACACCCGTAACCAACCAGAGAAAGTATCGTCTTCCCGTTGCCAAAAACACCGAATAGAGCTCGACCGTAATCATAAAATATAAAATAATAAAAAAAGAAGAAAGAGAGAGAAAACAAAAGAGAAAAAGGACATGAGATGATAGTGATGAGAAAGAAAATGAAGAAGAAAGACAAGACATAAAGCTACAAGTGTACGACCATGACAGAGTAACAAAGCGGAATAAGAAGGGAGTAGATGTGAGGATAGCTCGCCCAACTCTGTATGGAGAGAAATAGATACCAATAGGTGGTAGAGGAGAACAGACCAAAAAGCCACTACGTACACAGCCAGATGAACGTCATGGTATAGCATCATCGGCGTCTATGTTGGCAATACAAGGATCGTCAATCACTTCTTCCAACGGCCGGAATAACTCCACCATGTTAAACACGGTATCTGTGCTGCGTTCGTATTCACCAATATCACCGATGGAACCAATCTCTTCACGTCGAGTAGCTGCATCCTTGAGAACACGAGACTTGACAATCTTGAGGAATCCTATCACCTGCCGAAGACGGGCTTCAGCAGAGCAGCGGAAGTCTTCAGCACGGGAGTGTTTGAGGAGATACTTGCAGATCCAGTAGAAGTGGATGCCGTCACGGACAAACCCGTAGCGGTGCGGGTTGCGCTGGCTGCTAACGGGAGGGAATTGTGTGACCATGTCCACATCCCAGTTAGACTTGAACTTTTCGAGAGCCGTGTAGAATGCCCGTAGTGTGTCGTGTGGGATAAGCTTAGTAGGCTCGTCAAACCCGGGTGGGAACGCAGGAGGAGACTCCCCTTCGTCCGTTTCGCTGTTACTGTCAATACCATAGAGCGCTACCTGTTCACCGAGTGCATCACAAATGAGAGATACAAGCGCGTGGATCAGGATGAACTTTCCATAGAGATTGGTACTGCCAGGTTGGATTTCAGAGCCGCTGTGCATGAGAGCTCGCAGTGCATCCGTTAGGTCAGGCTGTCTGGCGCGTCTAGATCCGAAGGGATTGCATTGCTTTGCAATCTCGGGTCCGTGTAAACCTAAAGCAGCTAGACAAGCTTCTGCACTAGGAGCAGTCCACGCAGCATCATCTGCGGGTAACGGCAGTGCAAAATCAAAGCAATCAAACTGGGTTGGAGAGTTGTAGAACAATCCCGTCCCCGTATCACCCAAAAATATAGTGTAGGAAGAGCGTATTCTCACTTCTTGATTTATCCAAGCTTTCCAATCGAATGTCGAAATGTCAAAGTTGTTAGGTGAGAAATTAGGTTGATGAAGAAGAGAATATCCAGGATCTGATGGTCCTGAGAGTCGCATGATGCCGTTGGCCCGTAAGATTTTAGCTAGGACTGGCTGTCGGTCAAATACATATGCGCGGTCCTCCATAGATCCATTCCATGCTAGAAGAGAATCAAGTAGTACAATAGTTTGCACTTGCTCAATTTCTTCTTTTGAGGAACAATCGCGGGTTAGAGGCTGCACAGTTTGGTCAGAAATTATAGAAACATGGCAACACTCATGTTCAACAACGAATTTGAGCCCCTTTGTCATTTCACGGACATCAGTAGGTGTGGCTCGGTTAGAATAGGCGGCACCTACACAACATAAAGCTGTGAGTAATGGTGTTATTGCTTCCGATACACGGAAGGATGGCAAGTGAATAATTGGAAAATGTAAGTTGAAATGAGAATAGTTAATGAGAAAGTCAGCAAGATTCTCTGGTGAAAAACATGTCTCTAGCCCGAGTGGTTGACCATTGATGGTGCCATCAGCAGGGTAGATAGACGTCAGGATTCGTTCCGAGAGGGTAGTATAAATGTCGTGGGATGAGGATGCAAGTATAGGCGTTTTATTTTTTGAAATCAAAGGGTCGGGTTCAGGACTCGTTAATGGGGTCGAATAGGTCAAGTCGTCTCCATTATTGTCTAGTGGAGGTACGGTCTGCGTCTGTCGGTCTGTATTAGGAGCTAGTGAATTGGCGAATATGAAGTCAAGATTTTGCGCACCAGGTTGAAACATTTGAGCCCAGTCAAGGCCGGACTGCTGAGTAGCGGCGGCATTACCGCCGTACATAGGCAGACCTCCTGCTTGGGGTGTCATGCTATAGCTAGCGAGAGGCTGGCCGGGCATGGTGACCGAAACGTCGGTACCGTATTGCTGCTCGAATGTGGGACGAGTAGTTCCAGTAATCATGTTTCCTAAAATGTAGGATGGGCCTGTTAGTATCAGACATTGGTTGATTACTTGTGTGATGTGTGAATGTGAGAGAGAGAGAGGAACTGACTGTGGTCGGTAGAGAGGTCGAGAGGGTTCGTGAGAGGGAGCAAGTTATTACCAAAGGAATGAACCATGCCGTCCGACAGGCTAGTAAGTCCGTTCAGATGGGACATATCGGTAGTTTCGGGGATGGCGTTTTGTTTCTGTTGATTCTTCTTAACGTGTGCCTGAGGGTGAGAGAGATGGCTGACGCCAGTAGGGTTTCCACGGCGGATAGAGCACTTTTGGAAATGGCGCTTAAGGATATCGGAGCGAGAGAAGGTATCCCGGCAAAGAACACACATGTAGGGGCGGTCGCCAGTATCTATTTCATATGCAGTTAGTATCTATCTCGCCAAGATATCACCATATGGGCGATGGCTGGCCTGTAGGATGGACTTACGTCTGAGAAGGTGACGCTTCAGATGCTTGGCGTGCAGGTATGTCTTTGTGCAATGAGGGCATGGGAACTTGCCATCCGCATCTTTCTGTGGGACCATGGTGTTCTTGCCCATTTGGCTAACAGAGGGACGACCAGGCGCGCTTGGGAGAATGCCGCGACGGCCCTGGGAACCAACAACGTGAGTGGGCTCGCCCTCCGGAAGAGTGTGAGGAAGAAGCGAGGCGGTTCCGTAGGGTGAAGCTACGCCGGCCTGCATGACGCCCTGGTGAGGCATGGGACGCAGAATGGGAGCAGTTCCACGGCCAGCAGGCGCAGGCGCAATAGGTTGAGGATGAGACATGGTGGTGGTAGTTTGAGGCATCATGGACGAAGTGTAGGCCTGAGGAGGGGGGTATTGGCTCTGGTTAGCGGCTATGGTGTACATGGCACCGCGGGCAGCTGACTGGGTAGTCTGCGCAACGGCGGCGGCAGCAGCGGCAGCAGCAGCAAAGTTGGGCATCTGGCCGTGGGTAGGGGTGGCACTAGTAGGAGTACCAGGACCACGCGATGTGTGATCACTGCCGGGAGTCGGAGTGTAGATGTTCTGCATGGTGGGAGTCTGCTGGCTGGGAAACGGAAAAGGAGGCGGGAGCTGGTTCAAAAGGCGACTGGGCCTCGCTCGCGGCGATGCTGGCAGGAAG